>CAUYQG010095460.1:0-28903 GCA_963574415.1 Tarsius wallacei
TAATACACTATCAGAAGTAAGTTTTTAAATATGTGAGTAATTATGATAAATACAAATCAGTTAAATCCATCCACTGAAAGGCAGACACTTGCAACCTGGAGTTTTTTTTTTTTGTTTTTGTTTTTTGAGTTGGAGTCTCACTCTGTCGCCCAGACTGGAGTGCAGTGGCCGCTCCCGGCCACCGCAGCCTCGACCTGCTGGGCTCCAGCGATCCTTCCGCCTCAGCCTTCCAAGTAGCTGGAATTACAGGCGCGCGCAACCACGCCCGGCTAATTTTTGATTTATTGTAGAGATGAGGTCTCGCTTGTCCAGGAGGGTCTCGAACCCGCCGGCTCAGGCAATCCACTCACCTCAGCCTCTCAAGGCGCGGGATTACAGGCTGAGCCACCGAGCCCGGCTACCGGGGCCTCTTAAAGGGGGAAGGGAGGAAAGAGGGACAAGAGTTGGAAAACTACCTGTTGGGTGCCATGCTCGCCATTCGGGTGACGGGCTTGCCGGGAGCTCCAACCTCCTCATCACGCCACGTCCCCATGTAACAAGCCTACCCATGGACCCTCTGAATCTAAAACAAGTGGCCACGGAGACGTGCTCCGGCAGGGTTGCCGCGGATGGATGAGAATGGACGTGGGTGGGGTGTGCGCCCTTCAAGCATCACGAGGGGCACTGACAGGTAAGTAAGGGAGGCTGCGTCTGAACCTCACGCCACGCCCCTGGTTGTCCTCAGAGAGCGGCCAAGGTCAGTAGCATGCTCCTGACCTTAGTCAGTATTTAAGAAAAGGAAGAAAATTGCATGTGACCCAAGTGCTTGTACTTCACTTCAGTGTGCCGCGGCCAAAACACAAGCAGCAAATATGAGACGCTGTGTTTCCAAAGTGAATCGAGACAGCTGTCAGAGTAAAGAGTGCTCACGTGAAGCGTCGAGGTGAAGAAGGATAATTTCCACAAAGAATGTATTTGTGACTTCAGGAAGTGTGTCCAAGCGGCATCTCACAGCAAAATTTCCAGTATCTTGAAAGACCTGAATCAATCACTTCAGGCCTCAATGGACCATGTGTACACAGTAACCCAAGTTTGTAAATTGGGAAAATAAAATAACTGTTGTAGCTCAGGTCTTCAAGAAAGCAGAGCTGAGTAAGTATTGAAGCGTTAATGTTTTATTTGGGGTGGAGGGATGCAAGCCTAGGGCAGTGAGGGTGAGGGAAAAAGAGGTATAAAGCAAGAAAAGATACAAATCAATACGATGTAACACATTACTGTACTGGCCATGGTGTCACAGCGAGCCACCAAGAGAAACAGCAGAGTGTGAGGCTGGATGTCCATTCCCTGAGGGGGGCTTCTCCAGAAAGATTACAACTCCATGAGGAGGTGGAATTTACCCGCCCAACTCCATCCTATCTCTTGTATCCCAGTGGTGAATGTACTCCTTCCAGAGAGCCAAATGCCCCGCACTTCTGTGTTATGTCATCTAGCTCCTGCTGGTGCTTCTAAGTTTCAATTATGTCCTCTGTTAAATGAAGATAATCATATAACCTTCTTTATGAGGTGTTTTGAGGATTAAACAGGATAATGAATTTAAAATCTTAGCAATTGCAGGTACTCAAAGGATTGGCAAAGGAAAAGCTGACGCGGCTCCCAAGAGCTCAGCAACTGGCCAGTGAAATGATGAGGAACTTATGATTGGTCACAAAGCAACAGTGGAGACATCTGGGTATGGTGACAGACTGGGATCCCTGTCCGATAATTATGTGAGATACTTTGACCACATTCATGAGAGTAGAGGAAACGGATAGGATACAAAAATGTTTCTGCAGCAATAACAATGAGCAGAAATCAAATAATTTTGGCTGGAAAAGACCCACTCTGAGATGGCCCAACGGAATAGCTTATAATGGCCTCCTTGGAAAGTATCTATTTCAACATGGTTCTAGGAATTCGGAGAATGCTAGAAATCGTTTATTCCACCTTGCTTTTGCCTTTAGGGAGGGGGTGCATTTCATGGAGACCAAGAGCAAACGTCCTCCTCTCCCTCCGTTGTCTCCCTAGGGCAGAGTTGTTCCTTGAAATCTGGGAGGTAAGAAAATCAAAGTACCAAAAGCTGGCTCTCAACCTTCTCCCAGGAGGAATTCACTGATTTTGAATGGCCCAGGTACAGATTTCGCTACAGAGTGGCAACCCCGCTGCATTTCAGCCAAGAAACTCACAGTTAGAGAACAAATATCCCAAGCCCTGTTGAAAACAGATCCAATGCTAACACTGCCAAATTAAACCCTGAAGCCAAAACGTTTAAAAATAGCTATTCTCATATTGCTTGTTACTTCTTTGCATGGCATACAAGGGAATACCTTCATTCTCTGGTGAGTCTGTTAAAGGCACAATCTCTCATTCAGTAAGTAATGCCTGAGATTTGGGGCGAGGCCCTTCCTACACGGTTACACTATAGTTGAAAATATGTGACAATTAACCAATACAGTAGTGAAAAGAATGTTGTCAAGCAGTATGCGATTCCGGATTAATGAGGGATAAAGATAGCCAAGGGCTCCAAGTTTAAGAGCAAGAGAGAAGGCCTCAGGAGCTGGATAAATCAGTGGAGGCGTGGACTTGAGGCAAATTTTGAAAAGAATGAAAAGAGTTTGGCTGTCACTAATCACCAGAGAAATGCAAATCAAAACTACAATGACAAACCACTTAACTCCAATAGAATGGCCATCATTAATACATGAAAAAATGGCAGATGTTGGCATGAGTGCAGAGAAAATAGAATGTTTCCACACTGTTTGTGGGAGAGCAAGCTAGTTCGACTCCTATGGAAAGCAGTGTGGCAATTCCTAAAAGATCTCAAAATTGACCTTCCATATGGCCCAGCAATCTCTTTCCTG
Organism: Tarsius wallacei; assembly: GCA_963574415.1. Lineage (NCBI taxonomy): Eukaryota > Metazoa > Chordata > Mammalia > Primates > Tarsiidae > Tarsius > Tarsius wallacei. The sequence goes on from CAUYQG010095460.1 coordinate 2,877, forward strand.
GGAATATACCTGAAGGAACATAAATCTTTCTACCAAAAAGATACCTGCATGTGCATGTTAATAGTTGCACTATTCACAATAGCAAAAACATAGAACCAACCCTACTGCTCATTGAAAGTGGACTGGATAAAGAAAATGTGGTACATATACTCAATGGAGTATTACACAGCCAGAGAAGAACAAAATCATAGACTTCGCAGCAAACTGGATGGAGTTGGAGATCGTCATATTTAGTGATCAATCACAGAAACAAAAAAACTGAATACCAGCCGGGCTCGGTGGCTCAGCCTGTAATTCCACGCTTTGGGAGGCTGAGGTGAGTGGATTACCTGAGCCTGCGGGTTTGAGACCCGCCCGGGCAACTTGGCGAGACCTCATCTCTACAATAAATAAAAAAAATTAGCCGGGTGTGGTAGCGCACGCCTGTAGTTCCAACTACTTGGAAGGCTGAGGCGGAAGGATCGCCCGAGCCCAGCAGGTCGAGGCTGCAGTGGCCGGGAGTGGTCACTGCACTCCAGTCTTGGTGACAGAGTGAGACTCCAACTCAAAAACAAACAAACAAACAAACAAAAAAAACTGAATACCACATATTCTTGCTCATAAGTGGGACCTGAACATTAATCACAATAGCACAAGGGAGGGATCGGCAGTCACTGGGCACTGCCAGAGGAGGGAGGGAAAGTGGAGGGGCACATAACAACACAGAGGGTTCTTGCTAGTATGCTGGGAGAATGAGGGTGAGTTGGAGGCCCAAACTTCACCTGCATGCAGCCTACCTGTGTTGTTAATCCTTATTTGTACCCCACATTTCTATAATAAAATAAAATTTAATTAAAAAAAAAAGAAGCATTACATGAAAGCAAGGGACCAGATGAGTAATCATGTAAAGAAAGCTAACTGATCATTTGTTATGCTGGCTTCAATTCTATCTGCACATAGATGGTTCTGTCTTACCATTTGACATGAACAGGATGTAAAACAACATCAGAACTTGATACTGAACTAACCACCCCCATGGTTTTCAAGGATATAATAGTGAATTTAGTAATGAAATCTCTTTAATCAGACGACACCCAAGACATCTGTACAGGAACAGTGTCTAGGCCAGCTATGCAAATACAATAGCTGAGGCAATAATGCTAACGTTTATGCTGTTGGTTAACTCAGATGAAGAAAACTTCTATACAGTAGCTAAGTTTTAACAAGAAACCTATTATTTATGAAACATTCACCTGATGACATATTAATTGTCTTATTTGTGACATTGTATTAAATTCCTAAACAACTCTACACAATGGATAGTTTGTTTATTTGTACAGATATGGAACTTTATCCTTAAAGAGTTTGGTCCCCAAATAGCATAGCGAGGAGGTGATAGACACAGGATGTAAACTCATATGGGAAGATCATAGGGTCCTATTTCTTATTACTATGCAGAGCTACTCTCTCTGAAGAGGGATGTAAGACATGGATTTTCCATCAAGGAAATAATAAACTTGCTACAGAAGTAGTACTCCTAATTTAATGTAAATCAGCATATATTTACTGAATACCTCTGTGGACAAGATACTATGAGGTTTAAAAAAAATGATTATGGTAGAGTCCCTATTCTTAAGGAAAACTTCTAAGAACTAATGAGATCTTAAACACCATTAATAACCTTCATTTTGTTGATGGAGCTCCAATAATCTGAACAAGGAAGTGCTTTACCCAAAGTCATTGGCTCCTTGTGGCCATACCAGGGTCAGGAGTGGGTAGAAGAGATGGTAGTGACAGTCACACTGTACTTCACAGGTAAGTGGCCAGTGTGCAGGGTCCTTCTCTCAGAAGGATTTTACATGTGGAGTTTAATGCTTTGCAGCTGATGTCTTGATGTACTTAACAATTATGCCTTTGAATCATTGCTTTATAAGTGAAGTCCTGGGGACAGCAGAGTATGTGCTGGGGCTTGGAGCCTCTGGTCAAATGTGTTTTTTTTTTCCTGCTGACTTTCACCTGTCCTGTACCAGTTTGCCTTATGGGACCCTGGAAATCAACCAGAAGTCTCCTCCTAACTCCTGCCAATCAACTGTGCCTGCCCTTCACCCTGGTAGGGAGCTGGATGAGGACAGAAGGAGGTTCAGGAAAAGGTGTGCATCCCGTGCAGTGTTTCTGCTCAGGATACAGGACCATCCTATCTGCCTCAGGCTGGCAGAGCCACATGACATTTGATGGGTGACTCAGCAGGGACACAAGCTTCCTGCCCATCCTCCATTTCCTCACAGGACCCAAGGCAGATGTTGCAACCTCTTGAGGTTCACCAATCAGTCATGGCTTGGATCAGTGGTCCTCTGGGAAGAGAAGATTTTACTTTTTTGCTGCCGTCAGCTGACAGGAGGGTGTAAAGTCGGAGGGGATAATCATTCTTTCCCACTGAGTCATGGGCAGACCCTCGGGCACCTGTAAGGTTGTGTACTTGCCAGGTGATTAGTCCTGTGCCTAAGAGCTTATGGCTCTAAATCACAAATGACAAACACATGGCATGTTGTCAGAAATTTAAAAAACAGAGCAAAACAAAAGTTTGTAATATAGTACATTAAACACGATTTCCCCCGCTTTTTGAATGAGAGACCCCGAATTTTTGTTTTGGCCTGGGTCTGGCTAATTACGCAGTCAGCTCTTTTTAGTATTTATTGAATGTTTAGTATAGGCTAAGTACTGTGCTAAGTACTCTATGTGAACTACAGGTTTTAATTATGATAACTCCATGACTGAGACACTGTTAAACCCAATTTTATAAGGAAACATGCCTAAGATCACACAACTAGTAAACCAACCATCAGTTTTGATCTGTAGTCCATACTGTTCATCTCCTACTCCATCACTTTGACATCTATGCATTATTACTTCCATCCTGCCTGGCCTCTGGAATGCACAGAACCCTCTTTCTGCACTACGTCAGGCTTCTTCCTGCTGTCATTAGCCGCAGAACTAAGCCAAACTCTATAGTGGCCGAACACACTGGGAAGATAAAATGATCCTGATGTCTACAGGGGAAAAAAAAAGACTAGTTTCTTGTCCATGGGAACCCCTCAAAGTAGAGACTCTGAATTCTTTTAATGCAGGATTTGTATTTTCTATGCATTTAATAAGGCAGAAATGTTGTGTGGGCTGAGGCTTGTTTTGTTTCATTTCTCTTAGAACTACATTGGGGGTCTATAAGCCTAACACCAAGTTTGGACTCCTGAGTGCTTGAAATATCATTTTGAATAATGACATAAGGAATGATGTCAGTGACTCTATCTTTAGCTATATAAAACCTGAAACCCTGCAGATACGTGAATGCATAAGCATCCTTCTAGGATTGAAGGCTGAATGTGTTTTTGGTGTCTTTGTTAAAAATAGGGTCACCCCATCCTAAGGGCATGACTTAACTAATAGATTTCACTCCACGTGTGAAAGGCAGCTCTGGAAATTCACATATGTGTTTGGACACTTTTTTGTCCTCCATAGAGCCTTGTCTCTACTCTTTTAGCCAAAAATAAGTCACAGCTGCCCCCACACCAAACCATGTTCCCTAAACATGACCAGGATATGTGCAAACATCTGCCTCCTCACCTCAGGTACCCAAATCTCGTTTGTTTGTGGAAAATGACTGTAACACATGAGCTTTCTCTCCTCCAAATGCTCATTTATGGAGGAACAGGTTTCTGTCTCTAAATGATTACTCTATGCCTGGCAGGTGGAGACTAGCGCCAGTTACGTTAATGATTTCTGAGGTGACGCTGAGGCCTTTGAGGCAGCCCAGCAGAACAGCTAGCAGGAAACTAATGAGTATCCCAGCACGACCCTGGGCCATTAAAAAGGGGGTGCTGTAGGCAGAGGGGGGAGAGCAATGAATTAGAGACCTCAGCCTCTGGTAAGAATATCAGTGAAGGCCCTTAATGCAGTCTAGAAGAGAAAATTAATCACCCATAATGATTGGGGTGTGTGTGAATATTTGATTTAATTCCATTTATAAATATTTTTCTACAGAATGATGCATGATATCAGAGAGGGCTGAGAAGCACAATCTAAAGTTGATTTAATCATTAGACGGGCACCAAGTGTTAGAAGTGACAATTACAGGAATATGTGCTTGGGTTATGCATTCTGGTAATTGTTTAAAATACAGAATTCAGCTGTGAAGAATGTACCTTGAAATTTATGATCTTAAATACTAGAGGTAATCAATTAACAAATTGGCAAATTAAAATATATTTACGTAGGCACTAACTTCTATTGCATAAGTAAGAAAGAGCAATTGAAACATATAATTTCATAGTCCTTGGGCTCAGATATATAATTGCTAATCATTCAAGTAAAATAATAGAATCATAATTGAAATGTTGAACAATGAATCTGGTAGAAAAAAATGTTTTCTGAAGAAATCAGGATTTACTTCTATAAGACGTAACAGGAGAAAAAAACCTTATAAAATGTATGTATATGATTCATAGGAAACAAACAAAACAAAATATGGAATTGGTTGCTAAAAGTTATGAGTTAAATACCTGATTCGTTACTTAAATAACTTCCTGGCCATTTATCAAATTAGTTAATTTTCTTTTCCTTCAATTGTCTCATACTTAAGCTGGGTCTCTATTTTCCAATCCCTCAACTGAGGAATTAACCAAGATTAGTGCCTAAAAATCTACAAGTTTTAAATTTCTAGGTTCTTAATACAGACTAACAGATGGAACATTATGCAGAGTAGTTACCGCCAGAATAAGTCACCAAGCAAGAAATCTGGTCCCTGTCCAATTGTCCAGACCATCTCAGCAAGGAGCCAGAAGCCCTCTGGGGAGGGAATAAATGCTGACTCTGTACTGCAACTTCACAAGCATGTGGTCTTGGGAAGCCACTGACCTTTTCAATGCTTTATTTTAATATCTATTTTTTTAAAAGGGTAATGGGTTGCCTTGGGAGGAAATTTTTTAAAATACAGGCAAATTTGTAAGCTAAAAACTATTTTGCAATGGAATTACTTTACCAAGAAAAGGCATCCAAGGAAGGTGTGCAAAGTCACTAATAGTTTGACAATGAAACATGAGATATAATGGGAATGTGTTCTTGCAATGAAAAAAGTGGAACATGCTCTCTCTGGAGGAACTTAACTCATCAGATGCAGAATCACCAGCCCCCACATGGCATCTCTTGTGCTACCGACAGTGGATTGGCACAGAATTACACTGGAACACAGCATCATCCCCATCCCAAGTGCTACTTCAGAAGCTGGGGGACAATGGGATGACTTCAACCTCTGTACTTGATTCATTGGTAAAAATTGGTGAACAGGAAAGGAATATAACCCAGAGACACACGCTCACCAAGTGCAACCCAACCATATTATCCTTCTGTCTCCTAGGAGATGAAGATGCCACACTACCTCAGGTGCCTGGGATGTCATAGCAGCCCTCTGCCACCATGATGACTCCTCCCAAGGACAGGTGGATATGATGTTGTAAATAACAGAAAGCACTCCAGGAGGTTCCCTTGACCAAGCAAGTCGAGACACCCTTCTATTCTGCAGGTATTGGAAAACAGAGACAAGTAAAATGTGATCTAACCCTTGGAAAACCCCACCAAAATATAGAAAACTAGATGTAAAATGTTATATATATATATTTTACCTATTTATTTTGACTTTATTGTATTATAAAGATGTGGGATACAAGTCAAGGCTAGGTATATAAGTAATCTACATGCAGGTGAAGTTTGGGCCTCCAACGGGTCCTCACTTCCTGTGGTTTAGAAGCAGGTACTCTTTGTGTTGTTATATGACTCCTTCCTTCCCTCCCCTGGCAGTGTCCTGAGACTGCTGATTCTTCCCCTGTGCTATTGTGATAAATGTTCAGGTCACACTTATGAGTGAGAATATTTGGTATTTGGTTCTTTGTTTCTGTGATAGATCACAAAGTATGATTGTCTCCAACTCCATCCAATTTGCTGCAGAGTCCACGATTTTGTTCTTCCTTATGGCTGTGTAATGGTCCATTATGTAGATGTATCACTTTTTCTTTTTCCAGTCTACTTTCAAAGGACAGTAGGGTTGGTTCCCTGTTTTTACATAAACATGTGTGTATAGGTGTCTTTTTTGTAGAATGATTTATGCCTCCAGGTATATGCCCAGAAAGGGGATTGCTGGATTGTATAGAAGGTCAATTTCTAATTCCTTTAGAAATTGTCACACTGTTTTCAATAGAGGTTGGAACTTAAGTGAGCTGAAAGGGAAAAAAGAAACACACAGCCCTATTAAAAAATGGGTAGAGGACATGAATAGACACTTCTCAAAAAAGACACACAAGCAGCCAACAGATACACGCAAAAAAGATGTGCCTCACTAATCATCAGAGAAATGCAAATCAAAACCACATTGAGATACCACCTAACGCCAGTGAGGATGGCTGTCATTAATAAATAAAAAAAACAACAGATGCTGGCACAGATGCAGAGAGAAGGCGACACTTTTACACTGTTGGTGGGAGTGCAAACTTGTCCATCCTCTATGGAAAAAAATATATCAAAAACAATTTCTGGATCTAGGATAGAAGTTAAAGGTTCAGAAAGCAACAAAGGAAATACTAGCCAATTTTATCTGAGGGGAAGGGGCAGAATTTACAGAGGAAATGATAACTTTATTTGTGATAATCATTTTTAACCTTTTCTTGGGTTGTTTTATATTTCTTTTTTTTAGATTTATAATCTGATTCCTCCTGCTTCTGAACATTTCAAGAGCAGTCTACTTTATGTTGTTTATCTAATTAACTGTATCTTTCAAGATACATTGATTACGTACCATTTGTATATACTTGTTTTTATTGCATGTTTCTATATTATATATACCTGTGATTTTTTAGATCTATTTAAAGAAATTAACATATATGTGAATCCATTACTGTTTAGTGGGATAATGCTTTGAAGGTAACAGAGCACTAATGTGCCTATTTTGCTAAATCCTCCATATTTTTCTGAACAAAGACAACAAAATAATATTTTTTATTTTACCTTGCAGATTTTTAATCACTAATGAGAATACATTGCATATGTTTATTTGAACATCTGTATTCCTTATTATATATGTTTTACATTCATGATGGCTAGATCTTATAATAGAGAAAATTGCCAGAAGATTTTCTCATTTTATTAGATGAAAATCTAGACTGGGGAACATGATCTTGTGCCCTCAAATACATAATATTAGAATGTATAGAAGTAGGTATTGCAATTCACTTATAGTTTAAGAAAATATTTTAACAGCTTAATAAAACGCAAACACTTTTTCTTTGGTATGCCCTTGTGTTGGGAGATTGTATAAGGTCCACACTAATGGTGCAATTAACTATACATTGGTCTGTGAACCCACTCTCTGATTTTTCAACCTGTCAGCTTATACTTTGACCGCTGATAACATGACCTTGCAATCCTTATACAGTCTTGTCACAGTTGACTGCAGACATCTACAAGACTAGGTTCAGGAAATAGAGTCTTAGATGAGTAAAAGAGAGAAAGAACTCAAAGTCTGAGAGGAGATGAAAAAAGCAAAAGCTGTTAATGCTTGGAACACAATAAAAGGGGTGCACGTACCTCCCATTCCTGTGAACTGGACACCTTCTTTTACAATAATAAATTATGTGCCAGGTCAAGTGCAATGGTTGTGGTGCATCTGAAACAAGACAAGCATATGTCTCTTTAAACAGAATAATCTTGTGAGGAACTGATCTGTGACTTTTCAATATACAGAGTGAGTATAAGGAATCCTGAAATAAAGGACAGATTGGAAAGCACTAAAGGCTGGAATTTGTAATTACCACTTTAATCTTTAAAAACACTTTTAGCGTATTGAAACTTCTGGACTAAAGAAGCATGGAAGTATTAGCTGATTCCATCAACACTTCATGACATTCTTGAGAAAGAAAGAAACTGACAGTTCATCTTGTCTAGTCTTCTCATTGTAGAATATGAGCTAAACATGATTTTGATGGATGAGGTGATTTGTTTAAGGTGACACAGGAAGGCAGACACAGATTCAATATTGGCACAACGATTTCTTATTCTCAACACAACGTCATTTCTACCCTATCACATTGGTACTGTTTCTAGCATCCATGCATTAAGATATCAAATATTATTTGAGCAACTACTAGGTGATAAAATAAAGCACCATCTTAGTTTAAGTGTTTAGACCCTTCAGAGATGTGTAACATTGACAATGAAATGTCAGGTAGTGAAAAACATCGTGCTTTTCTGATCTTCAACTATACCACTATATAATCATTGAGTGGGTGAAGTTGTCCTTTTTACTGGAATGCTTTAATGGCCCATAATGCAATTCCAAGCAAATTTCTCTAGATTACTTTGGCTCAGAATGCTAACACAAACAATGTTGGAAGTCCTCAGTGTCCAGAAGTGTCAATCCCTTATCCCTGTCACATAAACTACAAGCCATCTTTCATAATGCAGACACTCTGTAAGTTAGCAACTGATTTTCCTAACAGGGAGTCAGTCACCTTTCTGTTTTTGTCATCTGGATGGAACCCCAGTTAGTAGTGCTACCTGGAGGGGCCATTTTGCACCTCTGTTTCCAGGTCTATATGTGGAAGGGTCATTACTTACTTCCCTTTAAAGAAAGTGACCAAATAGAATACAGAGAACTCCCTAAGCTTCAGGAGACTTTACGGGAAAGGGCTGCCCACTCATAACTCAGGACAGCTTAGGAAGCTGACCTCACCTTCCAACACCATGAGTTTCCAGTCATCTATGCAATGAAGTGTGACAACAGCTTTAATAGCATGTGAAAACGTATTTTATGATGAGGCCATTAATTTGCCCTGCTGGCTATGTGATGTTCTCCATATGCTACATGGGAAAATGTCCTTCTGCCTTGAGAACTTTCCTGATGAGTACTCTGCTTTCACAGTGTGGAGCTTTAATGGGTACCTTTTCCCTGTTCTGCCCTTGGCAAAGATCAGCCTCATTCCATCATTTCGTTTGAGCATGGAAGAGTGGAATGTCATGGAATTACGTTCTACAGTTGTGCATTTTCTTTTACTGCTCAAAAATATCTGCCAAACTTTGACTATTGATGGCCTACTCAATGAATTTAAGAGCATTATTATCAAGAGAATCATTTTTAGCATAGAGAAATATTTTTAAAAACCTCCATTAATTTTACAAAGGATTCTGTGAGAATATGCATGGGATAAAAAGACATATGTCTATATAGATTGATATTTTTTAACCCAAATCAGGCAAATAAATTGCACACTGATATAGTAACCTAAGAAAAATAAATACTATCAGACTTGCTTTCAAAAATTTATACTATATCTGTGTTCAAACAAAATCATGAAACAGAATGATATAGCAGGATATATTTGCACAAAGAAATGATTCATGAATTAGGCAGCACCTTAAATCAGTAAAGGTTTGGAGAGCTCCACTTAGCACCATGGACAGACAGGCAGAAAAAGAAAATGACAAAGACAAGTAACCTGATTGGTTACAGCTTGGTGTTTGCCTTATTTGGACATGTTGGAGCAGTTGGCAGCCTGTGATTGGTTGCAAGTTTGGTTCCTATGATTGGGAGAGACCCAGTTATTTGTTACAAGAATATACTTTCAAGTTAGTTTCCAGTTTGTTTACATAAGTTAGGTTACAGATGACTACCTACAGAGGCAGCTTTAGTAAAAATTCAGTTTAATTTAACATATGTTAATATATATCATGTCATCTCTGAAAATATTTTGAGATCCAAAAGGATTTTTTAATCACAATTCTTGTGAATCCCCTATTGTAATCTTACACCTTATTTATTCAACCAGATATTAATTAATAATATATTATGTTTCAGGGTTTACACTGAATAGGGACTGTGGAGAGGAGAAAGTGCATACCTATGGTTTCTACATTTAGTAAGCTACCTGTCTGACATATTGAACTATAAAAGTTCTTAAATGTCTGATGAATAGATAAATATTATGGCTGGGGGAAACAAACATACATTATTCTCCAATTACTTGTGTAAGTGCTATAATGCAGGCATTTACAAAAGGACCTGGTGTATTCAGAGAGTGAAGAGTGGATTCCTTAAAGAGGTAAATTTGGACTAACTCTTGAAAGAGGAGTCAGAATTTTAGAAGGAAGAAAAGGGTAGTGCATCATAAAAGTAATAATGCCAGTTCTTGTGAAATAATGAGGTGGTTAAGGCAGTTTATCAAGTTTAATTTTTTTGGCTCTAATTATTTTACTATAATTATATAAGATGTTAACCCAGGAGGGAGGGTGGGAGGGCTGGATGAGTGATATTGGAACATAGGATATTTTTGCAACCTTTCTAGAAGTTTAAAAGTAGCTCCAAATATAGGTTTAATAAAATACAAATAAGACAAGATTTTGTGTTTTTAGTGGAAAGCAGAATCCAAAAATGGCCCCTAAGATTTCCCACTCCTTTGGTATACAGGATTTGCATCATCCATGGAACTATAGATATGATGGGTCATATACTCATGGGTTGCATTCATGCATAATTCAACAATGGGAATACTTTTTGAGAAATGTATCATTAGATGACATTTGTCATTGTGTGAACCTCATAGAGTGTATTTACACACACCTAGGTGTTGTAGCCTATTACAGCCCTAGGCTATTTGGTATAGCCTACTGTTCCTTGGCTACAAACTTGGACAGACTGTTATTGAAGGTTGTAGACAATTGTGATACAGTGGTAAATATTTGTAAATCTAAGCATATCTGCACATAGAAAAGGTTCAGCAAAAACATGGTATGAAATATTTAAAAATTGTACACTTACAGAGAAAAACTTATATGAATGGAGCTTATAGGACTGCCAGGTGTCCTGGGTGAGGCAGTGGGTGAGTTGTGAATGAATGTGAAGACCTAAGACATTCTTTTAGATTTTATAAATACTGTACACTTAGGTTACACTAAATTTATTATTTTTTTCTTTTGATAATAATAATTAACCTTTGCTTACTATAACTCTTTACTTCTAAAACTTTTTTTAACTTTTTGACTTGTCAAAAAACACTTAGCTTAAAACACAAGCACATTGTACAGCTGCACAAAAATATTTTATTTCTTTATATTCTTGTTCTGTAAATTTTGTTCTAATTTTACTTTTACTTTTTAAAATGTTTGTTAAAAATGAAGACTCACACACATACATTATGGGCTTAACATGGTGCCTCATGCCTATAATCTCAGCACTTTGGACAGGCAAGGTGGAAGGATTGCTTGAGCCTAGGAGTTTGACATCAGCCTGGACAATGTAGCAAGACATCTACAAAAACATAAAAAATTAGCCAAGCATGGTGGTGCATGCCTGTAGTGATAGCTACTTGGGAAACTGAGATGAAAGGATCACCTGAACCCAGGAAGTTGAGGCTGTGGTGAGCCATTATCTTGTCACTGCATTGCAGCTTGGACAACAGAATGAGACCTCAACTCAACAAAAATAACATACACACATATTAGTCTAGGCCTAATTCAGGGAAACTCACAGTCAGGATCATCAATATCACTGTCTTCCACCACCACATCTTGTCCCTCTGGAAGGCTTCAGGGTTAATAACAGGCATGGAGCTGTCATCTCCTATAATAACAATGCCTTCCTCTGGAACACCTCCTGAAGAACCTGCCTGAGGTTGTTTTATAGTTAACTTTTTTCTTTTTTGAGTTGGAATCTCACTCCAAGGTTGGAGTGCAGTGGCACACTCGTGGCCATTCCAGCATCGACTTGCTGGGCTCCGATGATCCTTCTGCCTCAGCCTTTCAAGTAGCAGGAACTACAGGGACGTGCTACCATGCCCAACTAATTATTTATTTATTTATTGTAGAGCCGAGGTCTCACCAAGTTGCCTGGGCTTGTCTTGAACCTGCAAGCTCAGGCAATCCACTCGCCTCGGCCTCCCAAAATGCCGGGATTACAGGAAAAGCCACCGAGTCCGGCCTACTGTTAACTTTTTATTTTTTAAGTGGAAGGAGTATACTTTAAAATAACAATAAAAGTATGACGTGATAAATACATAAACCAGTAAAAGTCATTTATTATCATTATCAAGCCTTATGCATGATAACGTAATTGTGTTATTTGATTATGTGAATGGGAGCACACCAGGTGTGTTTTTGCCAGCATCACCACAAACATGTGAGTAATGCCTTGTGCTAAGACATCACAATGGCTAGGACGTCGTGCAGCAATGGGAATCTTTCAACTCCATCATAATCTTATTGGACTATCTTTGTATGTGTGATCTGTCATTTACTGAAATGGTCTCTTTTTTAAAAAAGTATTTATTACTTTTTTGTTTTGTTTTGTTTTTATTTTAAATATGTGGGGTACAATTCAAGGTTAGGTACATATGTGGGCATCATACAGGTAAAGTGTGGGTACTCTTATTGATGTTATGTCCCCCCTTCCCTGGCAGTGTCCCACTACTGTCATCCCTTTCTTATAGTATTATGATAATTATGCAGCACATGACTGCACTTTATTTTACATGACAGGTTTGACCTTAAAATAGGGAGATTTAGCTGAGTGGACCCGACCTAATCACATGAGCCTACTAAGTGCAGAGATCTGATTTTGGCTGGTTGTTGAAGAGAAAGTCAGAGAGAGAAATTCTGTGCAATGCTCCCAGCTTCAAAATGGAAGTAACAGGGCCATATGTCAAGGAATATGATCAGCCTTGAAGAGGCTGAAAAGAATGACGTTGCAGAAGAGGAAACAATGGCTTTCCACTACATCTTTAATTCTGCTTTGCTTCCTTTCCCACAGATGGGAGATGCATTCAAGAGTGAAGAGGAAAGTCATCTGAAATACTTCATGCCTATGTATCATCCTATTAGTACTAATAGAAAAAGAGCATTTGCGTCACACATGAGTAAATTAAGTATTATATTTTGAACAGACTAGCACCTTACATACCATTGCCTATCATGATACAGGCAATGTGCAAAATGTTTCACTTTCTCTTTGCATTCTTTGGCTGACATTATAGGCTACTCCAAACAACTGAGAAATGCACATTTGCTTAATGTAAATTTACTAGTTATAAAATAATAATAGGTTATATCAACTGGTGAAAAGAAAATTAACATTCTTAAAAGTACAAGAAGGTTATTTTAATAAAGAAACCTTTTAGAGGGATGTGAACTTCTTCATCTCATCCCAAAAGGACTAAATATAACAATCTTCCATAAGAAGTATTGACCATTTTTGAATTCTGAATCCCATAAACACATTTGGGTACTGAATTACATTAAAATAAACTTCTAATGATAATAATTCCCTGCACTTCAATAAAGATGTTCTTAAATTTTCTAAGTACATTCACATATATCTCATAAAACAACTGGTTTAAAGAGGGATTAGCGGAATCTAAAGTTTCCAAAGTTGTGATTTAATAATCAAAACAAAACCATTGCAGTGCTTGGCTGAGGGGGAACAAGGAGGGGGAGAAAGGGCTCAGAAAAGCACATAACAAGGTCTGAGTGGGGCAGATGTTGGTATTCACTCAAAGCTGAATTAACTCAACGAGTGACCCAATTTGATCAATAGTAAGTCAAAATTCAAAGTCCCAGCAGTCAAGAAAAAGAGGCTAAGTCTCTGAGGTCAGGAAGTACAAGATTTAATTGAGTCACAGAAATCTGACTCAGAGTTTGATCCCAATGCACAGTCCTTTTGTCTTCCATCGTGTGAAGCATCATCCTTCAAGATGGCTTGTTATCTACAAGTTTCTTTTCTTTCTTTTTTTTTTTTTACTTTCAAGCCAGCCTTTATTTGCATTACTGAGGTGCATTTTATTTCTAAAATAAAATGTCCTTGTCTTTCTTTTGAAGTCTTTTAAGTATTCTTTAATATTCACAAAATTAAGATAACTCTTTCAGTCTTTTTATTCTTTCACACAACATAAATGGTCCTAAAAATGGTCAAAACTTAAAGTCATCTCAATGAATGAATAATATCAGTGCATAAATGTAAAAGAACACAGGAAAATAATTTAAATTGATATGCAATTACATTAAGTTGTTATGTTTTAACTATCCCATGTTTTTCAAATGTTTGTTTTATCAAATCTATTTAAATCATAGTATACCCAACAAAAGCTTTATAAAATTTATTTGCTTCTACTATAGTCATTCAGTGCAACTTAGATTTTTTTTTTTTTTGGTACTTTTATTTTAGGTTCAAGGAGTACAAGTACACACTTGTTACATAGACATATTGTATGGTAGTGGGTATTGGGTCTCAGGTAGCTCATTCTCCAGATAATGAGCAAAGTACTTGTATCTATGAGTTTCTTAAATTCAGCAGCTGTTGATCATGGAGTGTGTAGCAAACAGAAGCTAAAAGCTAAGGTTCTGTCATGGACACCATTAGAGTTTGTTCTATCAGGCAAGATTTATCTCAATTAGATACATTACAAAAGCAGTAGTAAATAAGATGTAGAATAAAAGCAACAGACAAGTAAACAAACCAAAAGACAAATAAATAGGAAGGTGGAAATGTCCAGGTTAAAAGCTTGATGGTTATGCTGAGCAGAATAACAGCAGAGCTTAAGTACATTTACAATACTGAGTTGAGGAAGAGGATGTCGGCCTCTTTCAGATGGGAAAAAAAACCCAACAAACTGAACTGATCTGAAAATATTACATGGGCGGTCAGGTAGGCACAAGATTTAAAGGACCACGAAGTTAAAAGTGGGGATATTAAATAAGATATTTTCTTGGGAATAACACAAGTTTATTATGAGTCACTAGATTGCTTTCTGAAAAGATGGTGTAGACATGCTATTACCGATTTTTACTGCTAAGACCACATCTAAAAACCCTGGACATTAGTATAAGTAAATTAATAATACTGAAAAAAATATATACAGAAAGGCAGACCATCTAGAGACCTGGAGAGCCAATGAAGGGCATGGCAGCAAGTTCTCTTTCTGTTTTTTATTTCCCAGACTTTGAGCTGAAGAAGTCAACATTCTGGAAATGCTGAGTGCTGACAAGAAGGTCCCAACAAAAGCCAGTTCTCTCTAGACAAAGGACCAGGAAAGAGACTGCACAGTGAGACAAAACATCCTATAGATAATTACTGTTCTACTCCAGCCAGTATCACAGAAATAATTCTGGTCCCACAACCACTCACACAAGCAAGGACTGAAAGTGAAGCCTGGACTTTCACACTTTTGAGCTGCAACGTGGCACCTCAACTCTCTTGACTAGGTAGTGGCAGAACAGCCAAAGAGAAAGGCATGTGTTAATGAGCTTCCAACATTCTGTAGCTTTAGTGGAGAACACATAAGGAGTTTGAGTTTTCAACCCCACCGGACAGTGAAGAGGCTTTCCTCTCCCTTTTCACTGGAGTGATAATAGTGGAAGCCTAGCTAAGAGCCAGGATTTCATCATCAGCCACCGGTAATGAGGCCACCCACCCATGGTGTCAGTGAAGGGTATGTAGAAAGCAGTAATGAGGCTATCCTATTTCTCTTAGCCAAGAAGCAATCATTAGAGGCCTAGTGAAAACCACAGCTACCAACCATAACCAACATTAATAACTAAGGTGGGAAAACTGGACCTCTACCTGCATTTGGAAGTATGGAGTCAATGCTTCCCTCCCTTGCCAGCATTACGAAGGATCTGTAGGACTCATGAAAGAACTTTGTGAAGAGGTTGTAGATAAAGAGTGTAGGGAGAAAAAACTTTAAAAATAACTAAATCCAAAATTCACATAATCCTACAGATTCAAGATGCTGAGTAGACCTAATTGAAACACATTAAGAAAAAATTTTACACTGAGATACATCACACTTCTGAAAACTAAAAACAAACAAACAAAATCTTGAAAGCAGCAAGGGAAAAATAACAAATTACCTATAGTGCAAACACTTTTTTTCAGCTAAAAAAAAAAATGCCGTCAAGCTTATACACAGAAGAGAGGAATCCATAAGGAAAAATAGAATCAAGACATTCTCAGATGAAGGAAACTGAGAAGGATTTGTTGCTGGCAGATCTACCCTAAAAGAATGACTGTGGAATGGTTTCTACACAAAAAAAAGAGAAAAATTATAAAAGAAAGAAGCTAGAACATCAGGAAGAAGAAACAGGTTAAATAACAATAGGTGAAGACAAACGTCTTTTCTTTTTCTATCGAGTTTTTCAAATTTTGTTTGGTGTTTGAAGGAGAAATTATAACACTGTCCGAAGGTTGTTCTAAATGCATGTAGGCTAAATAGTAATACTATATTATAAATGGGAAAGGGTACATAAATGTACAAAAACGATAAGGTTTTTAATTTTCACTTGAACTAGTAAAGTGATAATAGCAAACTATATTAAGTTATGTATGTATTATGCATTATTTTAAGTAAGCACTAAGAATGATATGCAAAGATGGGCAATCAAAAACACTATAGATAGCTGAAAACTGACTACTAAAAATGTTCACGTAATCTTCAAATAAGCATGAAAAGGCAAAGAGAAAATGAAAAGCAGAAGAAAAACAGAAAGCAAAATATGAAATGTCACACTTAAGACCTAACATATGAATAATTGCATTAATGTAATTAATTAATTAATTATCTAAATGCATCCATAAAAAAAGGTATTGGCAGATTGAAATGACAATCTTTCAATTCTGTACGTTGTTTAGAAGAAATTTACTTAAAATATAACATAAGTAGGTTGAAAGAAAAAACATGAAGCATTTATTAATCAAAAGAAAGAAAGAGTAGCTATAGAAATATCAAATCAACTTCAGAGAAAAGAAAATTACAAGAGACAGAGAGAGACATTTTGTATTGATGAATGGTTCAATCCACTAAGAAGCCACAACAGTCCTAAATGTGCATACACAAAAAGATCTGCAAGATACGTGAAGCAAAACTGATAAAAATATAAGGATATAAAACACAATAACAATTAACTAACAGGACCTAATCGACATTTATTTATTTATTTATTTATTTATTTATTTTTTGAGTTGGAGTCTCACTCGGTCGCCCAGACTGGAGTGCAGTGGCTGCTCCCGGCCACCGCAGCCTCGACCTGCTGGGCTCCGGCGATCCTTCCGCCTCAGCCTTCCAAGTAGCTGGAACTACAGGCGCACACTATCACACCCGGCTGATTTTTTTAAATGTATTGTAGAGATGAGGTCTCGCCAAGTGGCCCAGGCGGGTCTCGAACCCGCGGGCTCAGGCAATCCACTCACCTCAGCCTCCCAAAGGCGCGGGATTACAGGCTGAGCCACCGAGCCCGGCTCCTAATCGACATTTATAGAACACTTTACCAAAAGCATCAAAATACATCTTGTTTTCAAGTTGACAAGGGATATATATTAAGATAGACCATATAATGGACTATAAAGCAAACTCCCAAATTTAAAATAGTATAAATCATGCAGCATATGTTCTCCAACCACAGTAAAATCAAATTTGACATTTGTATAACAGAAATATTAAAAGAAAATGTTTAAATACTTGGAAACTAAAAAGTACACTTATATAAACTGTTGGTCAAGGAGAAAGTCTCAAGGAAGATTAAAAAAATACAGTGAAAGAAATGAAAATTAAAGTGCAACTTAGCAAAATTTGCACAACTAAAGAAGTACTGAGGGAAGAATTTATATCACCACATATACACATTAGAAATGAGAGCAAGTCTCAAAATCATAATCTCAGATTCCATATCAATAATTCAGAAAAAGTGGTGGAAACAAGCAGAAGAAAGAAAAAGTAAAAATAAGGACAAAAATAAAAAACAGAACACTGAAAACAGAAAAAAATAAAGAAAAAATAATGAAACAAAAAGCTTATTCTTCGAAAAGAACAAAATTGGCCCAAACTGACAAAGGAAACAAGAAAACACATATTACCAATATTAGAATGAAGCAGAAAATATTTCTACAGATGCAGACACCAAGAAGAAAATAAAAAGATATTCCTAACAATTAAATAAGTTTGAGAAGCTAGATAAATTGCTAACGGATTCTACAGAAAAATAAACTATCAACTTACTGAAAGTAAAATAGTTAATTTGAATAGCTCTGTAACTATTAAGTACATTGAATTTGTAATTTAAGATGTCTCTCTAAAAAGAAACCTTCAAGCCTAAATGGTTTCAATGGAGATTTCCACAAAATATTTAAAGAAGAATAAGCACAATTTCTACAAGTCTCTCCCAGAAAATACAAGAGGGGAAAACACTTCATGATTAATTTTACAAAGATAGTTAAAAAACTTAAAAAACACAGACAAAACTACAGAAAATATCCCCCATTGAACATAGAAACAAAATCTTTAATAAAATGTTAGCAAATACAGTTCAACAACATATAAAAAGAGCTATTCTGTGCAACCAAGTCATGTTTATTACAAGGATGCTAAGGTGGTTCAATATTCATATATCAATGTAATCTATCATATTAACAGACTAAAGAAGAAAAATCACATATTATTCATCAGTGAGAAGAAATCATTTGAAAAATTCAACACTCATTTATGATATGTACTCTAATAATTATAAGAACAGTGGGGGACTTTTCCAACTTGATAAAGAGTGTCTAGAAAAAAACAAAAACAAAACAAAAAACAACAGCCTTTCTTTAAATAAAAAAACTTTATTTTGGGCGAAAGAGCAGAAACAGCAAAGACATCTGCTCACATAACTTTTATTCACTCATTGCTGGAAGTTCTGGCCAAAATGAGAGACAAAAACAAATAAAAAAATATTTATCAAAAAGATGGGAATAAAACTTTCTGTTTGCAAATGGCACAATTGTAGGAAATCTCAAGAAATCTGTAGAGACTTAGAACTAATAAGTGAATTTAATAAAGTGTCAGGATACAAGATAAACATAAAAATCAAGTGTATTTTTATATATCAGCAACAAATACATAAAAACCAACATTAAAAATGCAATATCTTTTAAAATTACTCAAAAAATTAAATATGTCTTGGCACTTCCCTGATGATAAGTGATGTTGAGCATTTTTTTCAGATGTTTATTGATCATTTGTGTATCTTCTTGTTAGAGATGGCTGTTCATGTCAGTTGCCCACTTTTTAATTAGGTTATATGCCTTTTTCTTGCTGATTTGTTTGAGATCTTTGTAGATTCTGGATATAAGTTCTTTGTCAGATGGATAGTTTGCAAATATCTTCTCCCATTATGTAGGTTGCTTATTTGCTCTGTTGATTATTTATTTTTCTGTGCAGAAACTTTTGAGATTATTAAGTTCCTTTTATTTATGTTTGTTTTTGCTGCATTTGCTTTTGAGGTTTTAGCCATAAATTATTTGCCCAGCTAGGTTTTACACCAGTCAGAATGACCATCATTAAAAAAAACAGGGTCAGCCGGGCTCGGTGGCTCAGCCTGTAATCCCACGCCTTTGGGAGGATGAGGTGAGTGGATTGCCTGAGCCCGCGGGTTCGAGACCCGCCTGGGCAAGCAAGACCTCATCTCTACAATAAATCAAAAAATTAGCCGGGCGTGGTAGCGCACGCCTATAGTTCCTGCTACTTGGAAAAAGGCTGAGGCGGAAGGATCGCCGGAGCCCAGCAGGTCTAGGCTGCGGGGGCCGGGAGCGGCCACTGCACTCCAGTCTGGGCGACAGAGTGAGACTCCAACTCAAAAAAAAAAAAAAAAAAAAAACAGGGTCAATTCCAAAATGGTGACAGAAGTGGTTGGAGTGCATGAGTCTTCGCACAAATGAGCAGGTGGAGACCAGTATTCACCCTAGGGTGTCAGCAAAAGTTGTGTGAATCTCTGACTGAGTGGAGACATGGAAAGGAGAGGACAGAGAGCTGCTTAGGCAGCTGCCCTGCGCAGCTGCTCAGACCTCAGCTGACTCTACTGCCCAGAGGTAGGCACCATCTCTACTGTACCACCTGGAAAGGAAAAAAAAAGGAATTAAAATAGTGAAGATCACCTGCAGCAGGTGCCGCCTGCCACTGCAGCCTTCATCCCAGGTTAGACACCAGCAATACAGAATGTTAGAAAATATACCAGAGTAACCCGACCAGAGTCCCAGCCGAGGAGACCCAGACGTCCCATTTCTCAACTGAAGCGTTTACGATCTGCCCCCAGCCCTGCCAAAGAACCCAGCCCTAAATCACAGAATAATGGTGGTGAGTTTTAAAGTTTTAAAGTGACCCAGCACTCAATGATCTGTGAGACGTGTGACTCAGGTGGGCAATGTTCTGAGCAACAGGCAAGGAGAGATCTGAACATAAGTGGATCAGGTGGGGAGAGTTCAAACCTTGTCCTAACTCCATGGGGTAAACGGGGTTAGATTTGAAGCATTTGCGGTCTGCACTGCAACTTAAGAACCCAGTTTCCACTCACAGCGGATGAGTAGGGGTGAGTTTTAAAGTGACTCTACACCCTTTCCCCAATGATTTGCAAGACATGTGACTCAGGCAGGCAAGGTTAGGAACAGCACACACGAAGAGGGCTAAACATAGGTGGATTAGCAGGGGCAGGGTCCAGCCTCTCCACTACCGCAAGGGGTAAACAGGGGGACAGACTGAAAAGTCAGAAGCTCCTCCCTTCCGAAATCCCTCCCCTCCACTACCAGCTAAGAGAAGCAGTGCTTGGGTCACTACTACAAGAAAGCTGAAGTCTTGGAGTCGATTATACTCAGTGATTTATCACAGAAACAAAGAACAGAGTTCCATATGTTATCACTCATAAACGGACCTTGAACAATTATAATGCTATAAGAAAGCTTTTGGCAGTAGTGGGAAACTGTCGAGGGGTGGGGTGTGGAATAGGCAGTTGAAGGAAACTTCTAGGGGAGGGAGGGACATATCTCATCAACAAGGGTACCTACATGATCAATGTTTATATAACTAACCCTGAAATGTACCGCACGTCTTCATAATAAAAAGAAAAAGAAAAAGAAAAGAAGAGAGAGAGAGAAAAAAAGAAACCTGAAGTCTTAAAACTGCTGAAAGAAGGTGCCCGAGAATTACATACGTTTTTGTTGTTTGTTGTGTTTTGTTTTTTAATTTTTTTTATCTATGTGACTCTACCTATTTTTTAAAATATAGCCTTGTTGTGAGTGGGTAGTTTGTCCTGCTTTACCCCTTTTTCTCATTTCTGTTCAGTAATGCTATATATGAGTGTGAAAATTTCCTCATACTATCAGTTTTAGTTTCCTTGGGGTTTTTTGTTTGTTTATGTGCTGTTCATTTATTTTTTTCTTCTTTCTTTGTTTTGGTTTTTTTATTTTGTTTTGTTTTTGTTACTGTTTTGGTTTGGTTATCTCTCCATCTTTCTTTTTCTCTCTCTCTTTGCTTGTCTCCCTGTTTGCCAGTTTGTATCTTTTTCTTTCTCTCCTTTGTTCTCTTCATTGTCATCCCCTCCTCATTCTCTCTTTATTAACTCCTTTCCCTTTCTTCATGTTATTTTGTACCCAGTGGAGATACATATGCTCTCATTGTATGGACATACTGTAAGGTGGTGGGAAGTAGACTCCTGGAGGCACACACACCAATCAGCAAACATTGTGATCATCAGACAGCTTTTGAATCTTAGCAGGCCCTATCACACCTAATTCAAATCTTAAATGTGCAAGGGAGTAGCATAGCTCCCCTGCTCCAACTTGGCCCCCAAAATCGAACTAGTCCAGAGGCTTTATTCAAGGGAGACTAAGGGGTTGAGCAAAAAGTGAAAACTACTTCATTTCTCATAGAGCAACAGAAGTAAAGAAAAAAGAAAAACCTACCACAAATGAATAAAAACCAAAGAAGAACCACAGGTACCACACAAAGTCCAAAGAAGATATTTCATGAGTATACAGACTTTGGAACTAAACCATGAAGAGCACCCAGATTGACTGGTCTCAGTCTACGAATGCAGAGAATAAGGAATAGATGGAAAAAATGAACAAGAACCAAGAAAAGCAAGATGAAAAGATTAAAGAACTAATGTTTGAGAAGCAAACTATAGAGAATACAATAAATTAAATAATAATAATCTGACAGAATTACTAGGCAAAAAAAGAATCTCAGAACTTGAAGACCAAAATCTAGAACTAACCTAATCAGTTAAAAACATAGAAAGGGAATGTAAAAAGACAGAACGAAGCCTCCAGGAGATGTGCGACTATATTAAGAGACTGAACTTAAGACTGATAGGTATTCCTGAAGCAGAAAAGGAAAATGAGAGCAGCCTGGAAAAAACATTCCAAGAGGTCATCCAAAAAAACTTCCCACATCTCATCAGAGATGCAACAGTCCTAACACAAGAGATAGAGAGAATCCCTGCAAAGCATCAAATAAGAAGACCAACTCCTAGACACATAGTAATTCCCTTACACAAAGTAAGTATAAAAGAAAAAATCCTAAAGGCAGTAAGGCAGAAAGGTCAGACTACCTACCAGGGAAGACCAATTAGAATAGCAGCAGACTTATATACAGAAACGCTGCAGGCTAGAAGTGAATGGAGCCCAAACTTCAAAACACTCAAAGATAAACAATTCCAACCAAGAATTTCATACCTAGCTAAGGTAAGCTTCTTCAGTGATGGAGAATTAAAATCCTTCCCAGACATTCAATCCCTAA
Source organism: Tarsius wallacei (assembly GCA_963574415.1). NCBI lineage: Eukaryota > Metazoa > Chordata > Mammalia > Primates > Tarsiidae > Tarsius > Tarsius wallacei. The sequence continues at coordinate 25,481 of CAUYQG010095460.1, forward strand.
GAGTGTATGCTGCCTCTAGATGAGATCTACAAGAGAGACTTAAGAACATATTAAGCACAGAAGAAGAAAAAAAGGTCATTTTCCTTCCAAGAATGCAAGAAAACAAAGAACCAATAAAGCATGCATCATGACTGCAAGATTTAAAACACAAAAATCAAGCCAAAAATCAAAATCAATCCAACAAACAAATAAGTAAATGAACAACAAAGTCTATAAGAACCTTATGACAGGGATATACTCTCACATCTCAATAATCAGCATAAATGTGAATGAACTAAATGCTTCACTGAAAAGACATAGAATGGAAAACTGGAAAAAGAAACATGATATAATAATATACTGTCTTTGGGAGATGCATCTCACAGGGAACACTCACAGACTAGAGGTATGAACACAAATTTCCAGGTGAACAGAACACAAAAGAAAGCAGGAGTTGCAATCTTAATATCAGACAAAATAACCTTCAAGCTATCAAAAATTTAAAAAGATACAGAGGGATACTACCTAATGATAAAGGTTCAATTCATCAATAAGAAATATCCATCCAAAACATATATGCACCAAACACAGGAGCACTAGCTTTTATAAAGCCACTACTAAGTAAACTTAAAAAAATATTGACTTTAAGACTATCTTAGCTGGGGACTTTAATACCCCACTATCTACCCTAGATAGAACATCAAGGCAAATAATCAACAAGGAGATCTCCAGTCTCAACCTGATACTTGACCAAATGGACTTAATAGATACCTACAGAACACTCCACCCAGCAACCAAGGATTATACTTTCTACTTATCACCTCATGGAATATACTCCAAGATTGACCACCTCCTCAGCCATACATCAAATATAAACAAATTTTATAAGATTGAAATACTTTCATGCACCCTCTCAAACCACAGTGGAACAAAAATAAATATCAACACCAACAGGGTTCCCCCAAAACCCACAAAGACATGGACACTAAATATCATTATGCTGAACAACTCCTGGATCAACTTGGAAATCAAAGAAGAAATTAAAAGAGTCCTGGAAACAAATGAAAATTAAGAAATGTCTTACTGGAACCTCTAGGAGACCATGAAAGCAGTACTATGAGGAGAATTTATATCTCTACAAATACATATGAAAAAAATGAAACAAATCACGTGTTAACAGTCTAACCAGCCACCTAAGGGAGATAGAAAAACAAGACCACCAAAATCTTAACTTCAGCAGAAGAATCCAGATCACCAAAATAAAAGTCCAAATATGGAACATAGAAAACAAAAATATCATGGAAAAAAATCAGCAAAACATAAAGCTAGTTCTTTGAAAGGATAAGCAAGATTGATGGACCCTTAGCATGACCAAGAAAAAAGAGAGAAACCACCAAATAAGAACAATCAGAAATGCAAAAGATGAAGTCACAACTGACCCCAAAGAAATACAAAAGATTGTCAGAGGTTACTATGTACACATGTATGAAAACAAACTAAAAAACCTAGGTGAAATGGAGAACTTTCTGACAGCACACAGTATCCCAAATTTGAAACAAGAAGAAATTGAGACTCTAAACAGACCAAGAACAGCCCAAGAAATTGACTTTGTTATCAGAAAACTACGCAAAAAGAAAAGCCCTGAACCAGATGGTTTTCTAGCAAAATTCTACAAAATATATAAGGAGGAGCTGATACCAATACTATTGAAAGTATTCCAGGCAATAAAGACATAACTCTCCCCAAATCATTTTATGAAGAAAATATCACATTAATACCCAAAACAGGTAAAGATCCAGCAAAGAAAGAAAACTACAGGCCAATATCCTTGATGAACATATATGCTAAAATTCTTAACAAGATTCTAGCAAACCAGATCCAACAACACATCTGAAAAATCACCCCATTCTGACCAAGTGGCTTCATCCCCAGGATGCAGGGTTGGTTCAATATCTGCAAGACCATCCACATAATTAAATACACCAACAGATGTAAAAATAATAATCAAATGATTATATCATTAGATTCAGAAAAAGCTTTTGATAAAATCCAGCATCTCTTCTTGATAAAAACCCTCAAACACCTGGCCATAGATGAAACATACCTCAAAATAGTAAGAGCCATATACGATAAACTCACCCTAACATGCTGCTGAATGGACAGAAATTGGAAGCATTTCCTCCGAAAACTGGAACAAGACAAGGCTGCCCCCTTTCACCTCTCCTGTTCAACATTGTGTTGGAAGTCCTAGCTAGAACAATTAGACAAGAAAAGAAAATCAAGGTTATCCAAATAGGAAAAGAGGAGGCTAAGTTATCCCTCTTTGTTGACAATATGATCTTTTACCTCAAATACCCAAAAGAATCTCAAAATCCTCCTTGCACTGATAAAGGACTTTGGCAAAGTCTCAGTATATAAAATATATGTGCAAAAGACAGTCACATTCCTAAAAACCAATAATAAACAGACAGAAACCCAAATAAAAAGCACAATCCCATTCACAATAGCCACACAAAAAATGAAATACCTTGGCATCTTCCTAACCAAAGAAGTGAAAGATCTTTACAATGAAAACTACAAAACACAGCTCAAAGAAATCCAAGAAGACACAAACAAATGGAAAAATATTCCATGATATGGATTGGAAGAATTAACATTTTTACGATGTCCATCCTACCAAAGGCAATTTATAGATTTAATGCAATACCTATTAAATTGCCAAATCATACAGAAATTCATATGGAAACATAATAGACCACAGATAGCCAAAACAATCCTTAGCAAAAGAAACAAAGCGGGAGGTATCACACTTCCAGATTTTAAACACTACTATAAAGCTACAATAATCAAAACAGCCTGGCATTGGTACAAGAACAGGTATATAGACCAATGGAACAGAATAGAGATTCTGAAAGCAAAACCTCAATTACTCAATCAAATCATCTTCAGCAAAGCTTCCACGAACAACCAATAGGGAGAGAAGAACCTATTCAGTAAGTGATGCTGGGAAAACTGACTGACTACATGCAGAAGACTGAAACCAGTACCCTACCTATCACTGTACACAAAAGTCAACTCTAAATGGATCAAAGACATAAATATAAAACTGCAAATTATAAGAATCCTAGAAGAAAATGTAGGAAACACTCTTACAGAAATTGAAATAGGCAACCAAGTCCTGATCAACTCTCCAAAAGTGAATGCCATAAAAGATAAGACAGACAAGTGAGACCTCATCAAACTGAAAAGCTTCTGCAAGGCAAAATAAACTGTCAAGAGAGTGGGGGAATAGCCCACGGAATGGGAAAAAATATTTGCCAACTGTATATCTGACAAAGGCCTAACATCCAGGATCTACAAGGAACTCAAACATGCCGAAAGGAAAAGAACAAACAACCCTATTAAAAAATGAGCAAAAGCTATGTATGAATAAACACTTCTCAG
>CAUYQG010095461.1:0-40676 GCA_963574415.1 Tarsius wallacei
TTTGAAACCGAGTCTCCGCCATGGAAATTCTTGCGCTGCCGCCGCTCTCTCTCTGCTCTCTGGGGTCGTTCTCTCGCTGCTCTCGGCTCAGTCACAGGCCAACTTCTTATCATGCAAGGTTTTATTTTGCTTAAAGGAAAAAAAAAAACTGTTAGTTTGAAAATCTAACAAACATAAACTTTGAAAACTTTAAAAAAAAAAAAAAAAAAAAAAAAAAAAAAAAAAAAATCACACCCGATTTGTCCCTGCACAAGTATTATGCGCAAATAGTACAAATGAACAGGAAGGATTATGAGGGTGCCTTTCCAACCAATGCCCACAGTAAATGCGTTGTGTATACATAAGCATACTACAACTCCCGGATGTCTCCCTTCATACCCAATGAAAGTGGCCCTAGTAGAGTGTGGAAAGGAAATTGATTTCCACTAAACTCAATCATATTACCACAACTTCACCCCTAAGTTTCCTGGATTCCCCAGTAAAAGACCTGTCCCTCCACTCTCTTCTGAATTGCACTCTTACCTTTCTTTGTCGGATCAGCTTGGCCAACTGCACCCCTGAAAGCAGGAGCAAAGGTTCCGTCACCGGTCGAGTAGTTCTTGAGCCAAACTTAGGGCCGCCTAAGGCTAGAGCCGCTTTGACTACTAGGCCGATGAGAAAGCCTAACGCACGCAAAAGCAATAACTGGATGCGGGCAGTGAACCGAGATGCCATGGCGGCCTGGATTCCCCCGCGGTCCTAGTGCTGGAGGGTTTGCGTGCACCCTGGGCAAACAAGGAAAAAAGACTAAATAAGGAGGTGCTTTGGAAGTCTTTACTGTACAAGTCCAGAATCTACCCACAATTCTACAGGAGATTGTTTGTCATCACCTGCCGGGCTCCCAGTCAGAAATAGGGCGGAGCTGAAGCCTTCCTAGCAGCTGCCTTTGCGCAATGCAACCTGTTGTTAATGCTGATGTAACCCAACCCAGAAAATGAAGCATAAGAAAGAACACTGGCTTTGGAGTTTCCCAGTTTTGCCATGAGTAGCCTTGACCAATTTACACTATGTCTCATAGTCAGTTTGCTCATATGAAAGAATGGGAGTAATTACTCTTACATCAAAGATATATGGTAAACACTGGATAATAAATCAAAATGCTTAGCACAATTCATAGCAAATAGTATAAGTGATAGTTGTTAGAATTTATTTCAGTTGTATCTGTGAAAAAAAGTGTAAGTATACCTTTGTAGGTACGTATTTATTATGCTCAGCAAACAACTAAATGACAAGCATATGCATATTACCCATATGCATATTGTTTAATCCTTAGAAAATCACTAGCAGCTAGTACCGATGAATTTCAAATCTCCAGCCCATCATTCTCTCCTAAACTCCAGACACTTAAAATCCAATGTCTTTTTTACTACTCCATGTGGATGTCTCACATATTCTTCAAACTCAATATGTTCAAAAATCATCATTTTCTCCCCAAGCCTGCAGCTCTTCCAGGTTCACAAATGGCATTTTCATCCACAAAGTCAGCCATGCCAAAAATATGGAATTACTTTGGATTCTTTTTTGCTGTCATCCTCATGAATACTCACCAGGTTCAGACAGTGCTTTTCCCTTTCAGCTCAGCCTAGTTCAGATCTCACTGACATTTACATAAACTTCTACAAATAATGTAACTGGTTTTTCTGACTTTATTTATAGTGTTCTTTCTAATATGCACATCTGATTATATTACTCCTCTGCCAATTTCTAGAGTTATCTACAATAATTCCCCATTTTTCTCAGGTTCAGGTCCCATTTACTTTGGAATTTAAAGGTCTCATGACTGATATCTGAAAAACTCTGTACCCCGTCTCTAGCCCTTTCCATTCCTCACATGCTATGCTCCTGACAAATTAAGCGATCTAAAAGATCTCCCTCCCCTCCATATATTTGAATTTGCTTTTCTAACCTCTTCATCTGGCTCAGAACAAGAATCACCTACTTCAGGAAGTCTCCTCTGAACTTTCAACTGGGTTTGGTGCCACTCTTTTACAACCCTCCAATCCATAGATTAAAAATACCATAAGCACTTATAACTCTCTATTACATGTTAGATTTTTGTGTCTATACCCCATCTAGATATTAACTCTTTAAAGAACAAGGTCATTCTAATTCCCTTTTGTATTGCAAGAGCACAGCATAGAGCTTGGCATGCAGTCAGAACAGGTTTGCAGGCTGAAGGTAAGAGTTTATGAAAGAATAGTGTTGAAGATAGGGACTTGAGCTGGGTGTTTAAGGCCTTGGGTAGGTGAAATGGAAGTGTCATCCCAGGTACTGTCTTTTCACCTGAAAACTCAGGTGAATGCTGAAGATGTTATCACAGCACTTCTAGCCTAATTCAGAGCACCTGGTAGAATGCAAGTTAATCATGATAGGCACATCTGACAGGTCCAGCAAACACAGTTGATTACAAAGTAGGTTGTCATAATCTAGGCTTCATTATAGTTTTGAGTAAAATCTGTAGCTGAGTGAACTTTCTTTGCCAGAAAGCGTTTTTGTCGAAGTCTAACTTTTTTAACTTTATCTAAATTGTAAATGACCAGTATGTGAGTCAGAGGTGCAAAGAATGCCTACTGATTGGACACTGACCAGACAAACCAGAATTAAAATCCTAGATCCGGCAGTCATTATGTTTTTGACTTTGTACAAATCACTTAATGTCTATGAGTGTGTTTCTTCATCTGTAAAGTAGCTGCTACATAGTGTTATAAAGATTGTCATACATGTACATAAAGCTTCTGACAGTATATTTCTAGTACATCATAGTGGTTTATATTTATTTGTACTGAACAAAGAAATGGACACAGTCTGATCACAAGTACACAGTCTGATGATAAGGAAAAGAGGAAGGAGAAATTGCCTTTTGTCTCTAAAAGCAAAACTAGAAATATTGTGTGTTGAGTGTAGGTGTGCAATCTCCCTGTTAAGCTCAGGGAGGATTTATGCAATCTACCATCTATTTAATAATCAAGGATTAAGACTCAGGAGTTATCCTTGACTCCTTCCTAAACCTCAGTTAATATTATAGATCTTATGTCCTCAATGTGTCTGCAACCTATTCTCTACTCTCCATTCTCATTGCTGCTTACCTGAATTATGCACTAGTTTCCTAACTGATATTATGCTGTCTTCAATCTGTCCTCTTTCAAAGCCATTCACTATACTTCAATTTTTTTGGTAAAATAATTTATACTGTATGTATTTAGCTTGTCTTTCATACCATCATGAAACTAAGTATCATGCTCTTTGCCAATTACAGAGGCAAATAATTGATTCTAATTGTTGTTTATTTGATTTAGAGTAATAGTGAACATCTTTTTTTATATGATTATAGGTCATTTGTGTTTCTTTTATTGTGAATTGTCTACTCATGCCCACCACCCATTTTTCTATTGAGTTTTTCATATTTTTTAGCTTTTGAAGATTTTTATTTTTTATGGATATATAATAGTTGTACATATTTTTTAGTTTTATCATTTTTTAAAACTAGTTTTAAGAATTCTTAATATAGGAAGGGTATTAACATTGTTTGTATATGCCTTATTATGCTGATAATATTGTCCCCATTCAAGTTGTTTCCCTTTTTATTATCATTAAAAGTTATGTTTAAACATAAGGACATTTTAAAATGATTATGTAAACAAGTTTATCAAACTCTCCATTTGTAATTACATTCACTGATATTATCTTTAGTGTCTTTTCTCAATTATCAGCAGTTTACCTATATAGTCTCTCTTTCTCTCTCTCGCTCTCTCTTTTTTTTTTTTTTTTTACAAAGAGCTTTTTCTCCGTGCGGTTAGATTCCAGCATGGAGTCAGGGTAATTAAGGACATGGTGATTGCTGATTCTTTTGGATTTATTTCCTGTAATTTCTTCACACATACACATCCTTACCCCAACTATAAAAAATTACTTTCAGTTTTCAAAAACAACGACCTCCAAATAGCAATTGCTATTTGCTATTTGTTTATTTATTTCCTATATTGCACTGTGCTAATACAAACATTAAGATAATATGCTATTAGACTAATATAAACTGTACATTGTAAAAAATAAAGAAACAATTTGAGGAATAAAATTTTTTTAAGTTATAGTGTTTTCCTTACTCCAATTTATCACCTATACACTCCCAGAGGTGCTTGTATGTCCTGCACACCTTGACAACACTGCCCTAAACTATGTATGCTGTATAACAATCCTATCGCTGTTATCCACTTTTAGTCTACCTCTTGCTGCTTCTCTGAAATATAGACAATTATTTGAACCTCAAGACTCAACTCAGACATCATCCTTTTAGAAATGTTTTTGTGACTACTGGAATGAGAGTCTGATTAAATATGTTTCCTTTGCATTTCTACAGCACACAATATTTTACCCTATTATGGTACTTAGCACACTTCACTATAATTAAGTATTCCCTTCCCCAAAAGAATGGAAATTCCTTAAGAAAAGAACCCTGTCTTAGTCTTCTCTATACCACCAGTGCCTGGAACAGTGTATATATTCAAATAGAGTTGATTTCATTAGTGAATGAATGAATGAATAAATAAATAAATAAATGGAACCATCATCATTTTGTCTGAGAACTCTTGATAAAGTCTATGCCCTCTTACACAGATGCACAAAACACTCAACCCACTACCACCCACATAGATAAACACAACCATACATGCAAATGAAAATATATACCAATATCAGTAAACATATGCTCATAATAAAAATATGAACCTTTACCTGTGAATGCACTGCACATATTCACAACTGTGAAACAAAAAATTATTAGTTAAAATATTCCCAAATATTAACTAATATAAAAACAAATATATGTCTTAGCAACCACATACCTGTGGTTAAAGTAGGCAAAAAGGTATGTGGTTTAATAAGTATAACAATATGGGTAAACTAATAGGAAATGATAAACTTTTGAACACACATTCCTCACCATAAAATTGTTATTTTTCATGTTATTTTTAATTAAACTTTTCATTAAGAGATAATTGTAGAGTTAAATGAAGTTATAAGAAATAAAACAGAGAGATTACAGGTGTCTTTTATCTAGTTTTCCTTAATGGTAACATCTTCCAAAATATACTACAATATCATAATAAAAATACTGGAGTTAATACAGAACATTTTCCTCACCATTAAGGATGTCTTATGTTGTCTTTTTATAGTCACACCCTTGCTCAGTCCCCTTTGTATCCAAGGTAGCCACAAATCTGTTCTCCATTTCTATAATTTTTTCATTTCAAGAATGTCATATTAAACAAATTATACAGTATTATGACCAGTAGAGATTTGCTTCTTCACACTGCATAATTCACTGTAGATCCATCTAGGTTATTGTATGTATAAATATTTTTTATTGTTGATGTACCGTGGTTTATTTAACTACTTCATTATTGTTTACAGACAGCTTTTGGATATTATGAATAAAGCTGCTGTAAACATTCATGTACTACTTATTTTATGAACGTCTTTTAATTTTTCTGGTATAAATGCCCAAGAGTGCAATTGCTGGGTCATGTAGCAGAAGTATTTGTAATTTTCATGAAACTTCTAATCAGATTTTTAGAGTAACTGTGCCATTTTATACCACCAACAATGTATGAGTGACCCAGTTTCTCAGCACGCTCACTATCATTTGTGATCATGACTATGTATCTTTTTCATTATAGCCATTCTGATAGGTGTGAAATTATACCCAATCATGGCTTAAATTTGCATTTCCCTAATGACTATTGACGTTTCAAAAGCTTATATGGCATCTGTATTGTCTTTTTGATTAAAAGTTTCTTCATTTTTTTGTCCTTATTCTAATTGGATTTTTGTTTACTGTTGAGGGTTTTTTTATTTTAAAGATATGGGGTACAATTCAGGATTAGGTATACAAATGGTCATTGTACAGGTAAAGTTTGGGCCTCCCTTTGGTCCCCACTTTGCTTGGTTTGAGATCAGGTACACATTTTGATGTTATTTACTCCCTCCCCAGTACTGCTACAGCCAATCCCTTTCTTATAGTATTATATAAAATGTTCAGGGTTCGCTTATTTGGGATCTCGATTTCTTCTTGTTTCTTTCTTCTGCTTGATTGAGTCCGCATTACATGCTTGTATCATGTTATTTATTTTCTGGATGAAATTTTTTGTGACCAAAATCTCTGTTACATGTTTTTTCAGTGTTGCATCATGTCTTCCTTGAGTCTTATTCACTTTTTCCATTCATTCCCTAATCCCTGTTGTATTCTGGGATCAGTCATTGGTGACTTCCATTGTTTGGGCTCCAATGTCTGATTTTTTCAGGCGTTTTCTCTTTGTTACTCTGGGAATTACCTATGTTCTTCTGTTGATTTTTCCTCATTTGTGAAGGACCTCTTTCTTTTTTTCTTTAGTTCCATTATTCAGTGGCAGTGGTAGAGGCTTTCACTTCTGATGTTTGCTCAGCCCTCTATTCTTCCCTGATCAGGGCTCTGAATTTGTTCTATTTTGAGACAGGGCTATGAGTGGGAAACTTTGCTGTCTCTTATAGTTTTGAGAGTAAAATAAGGTGGAGGATGGGGAGCTAGGATTCTGAAACTGCTTGCAAATCACAGTGATTGTACATGGGTTCCCTGAGACCTACTTCTCCCCACCACTCTAAATGATGATGCAATGTGTATGAGCGTGTGCCCCCTGAGTCCAAGATACAGTAAGAGCAATGAGGAGAACAGTGAAAAGTAGAATGAAATAAGATGGACAAAAATAAAAAATAAAACAAGAAAAAAAAAAAACAGAAACCAAAGCAAACACACACACACCCCAAAACAAACTAGAAAAAAAGTAAAACAAACAAAAAAAACAGGAAACCTGAACACACACACACAACACAAAACAAAAAAAGAAAAAGAGAAAAAAAGGAATTCAAATTGAAGCCTCACCCATACATTCACACACACATTAAACTAAAAAAAGAGAAGAACAAAAAACCAAAGCAATCAAACAAAAAAACTGAAAGATGAACACTAGATTATTCGCATATAACCATAAACAGAAAACAAAAGAAAAATGAAAGAAGAAAGAAGGAAAGAAAACAAAGAAAAAATTTGTGGGGGTAGGGAATCCATATCAAACCCTCACATACACATATGTGCACAAAGGAAAAAGAAAAAAAATAAATCAACAGGCCAGGGGTGATGGCTCAGCCTGTAATCCCAGCATTTTGGGAGGTCAACAACAGTGGATTGCTTGACTCTGCAGGTTTGAGACCAGCCCAGGCAACTTGGCCAGACCTTGTCTCTATAATAAATCAAAAATTAGCCGGGCATGGTAGCACATGCCTGTAATTCTTGGAAAGCTGAGGCAGAAGGATTGCTGGAGCCCAGCAGGTTGACACTGGGGTGGCCGTTAGCGTGCCACTGCACTCCAGGCTGGGTAACAGAGTGAGACTCCAACTCAAAAATAACACAAAAATCAAATAAAATTCAAACACAAAAAACAGCCTTCCCTCTTGTGGCATGTTCTACAACAGTTCCTCTCAACTGCTCATAGGTAAGCCCTTCTGCTCTCTCCTGTGGAGCTGCAGCCTCATTCACAATCTCCCCTGTGTCCCAGCTGGGGAGAGAGGAGGAAGGCAGTGGGGGTGGGTGGTGCTTCAGTCCTCTTGTCCAGCTCTCATATTTTCAGGGAGACCCCCTTTTGATGGTAAGGTGAAGGACTGTCTTTTCCCCAGGTGCTTGCTGGGGCGCACTCCAGCCAGGCTTATCCCACTGTAGATTCCTCCTATCACGGCTGATGTCCAGGCTCTGCCTGGGTTTGTCCCTCTCAGTTGTGCCACAGCTGTGTGGACCTGACATTCAGAGGATTGATGGGAACGACAAGGTTATGTCAGCCCCAGACTCACCACTGAATTCCCTGGAGGTCTTCCTCTTCTTTTTCTGGTCACACCCTTTATCCTACAGCTGATTCAGGGTAAGGTGTGGAAGGCCTGAGACTCAGTACTTGTCCTGTCCCTCTGGAGTTTGTGCTTTCAGGATATTCTCTCTGAGTCATGATCAAACGCTGAATAGTTATTCCGGCTGTCACAGAGATTGGGTCTGTCGGTTCATGGAGAGCAAGCAGGAGAACTCTCCTGCCCAGTTTTCAAGATGGTGGCAGGGTGCCTGTTTCATCTTCTCTGGTGGAACTCTGACTCTGGCTCCGTTGCTGTGCTCCCTCCTCAGTCTTTGCTGCCAGTGTCCAAAGAACCTGGAGCAGGAAGTCACTCTTGGCAGTTTTTTCCTGGCAAGGGCTTTGCTGATTTAAAAAAAATGGCATTCGGCTTCTGTGTCTGGGAAGTGCTAGGGTCCAAGCAGGGAAGCTGAAGCACCAGCTGCTTCACCAGGAGAGCCCTGGTCACTTGTTCCCAAGTCCCCACTCAGTCAGCAACTCACACATCCTCTTACAGACAGGTATGCAAAATTTTCCATACACTCACTCACTCACACTGAGACTGGCATAGTACGACTGGCTCTGCTGCCATCTTTCCAGATGTCCCTACTCATATTTTATTATTGTTTTTTCCCAAATTTATTTAGGTATAATTGACAGATGAAATTATATGTATATAAAGTGTACAATGTGATAGTTTGATACATGTATCTATTGTAAACTAATTACCACAATTTTAAGCTATTTTATTTTCTTTACTTTTATATGTACATTTAATAAATAATTTATATATCATCTATAATTACAAAATATCTTGCAAAAAATTCATAAAAATTGTGTTAACCTTAATATTAATTTGAATAAAATTAATTTTTATAGTGCCGAGTCTTCCAATTATGAATGAGGCATATCCCATCATTTATTTGCATTATCTTTGGGTTTTTTCATTAGCATTGTATGGTTTTCAGCAGACAAGACTAGGACACGTTTTGTTATATTTACAAGTATTTTAATTTTTAATTGACTTTAAGTGGTATTGTACTTTTAATTTCAGTGTTTACATGTTCATTTCTAGAATATAGAAATACATTTGAATTTTATCATCTGATTTTTTTATCTTGTGACCTTGATGAAGTCACCTATTAGAAGGTTTTTGTAGTCTTCTTGGGATTTTTGATGGACAGTCATGTCAACTGCAACTAGGCGATGTTTAACTTTTTTTCTGTTCTGATCGGGATAAATGTTATTCCTTTGCTTTAGTTTAATGTATTGTATGAAACTTTCTGCATTATAGTGAATAAGAGTGATGAGAACAAAAATTTTTGCCTTGCTTCTGATATTTGGATAGAAGCACTGAGACTTTCATCGCTATATATAATGTTGGTTGTAGATATTTTAGACAGTGTTTACCAAAAAGAGAAAGATTCCCTTTCTTCTCATTTTTCTGAGAGTTTTTATTATGAATGGGTGTTGAATTTTGTCAAATATTTTTGCTGCATTGATGAATAATGTCATGTGATTTTCATTCTTTTTATTAAAATGATGGATTAGCTTGTTGATTTTGAATAGCCTTGCATCTCTGGAGTAAACCCCACTTGGTAACAGTGCATAATTTTTTTTTTTATATTGCTGATTTCTATTTGCTGGTATTTTCTTAAGGACTTTTGCATTTACATTAATCAGATATATTAGTGTGTAGCTTTCTTCATTACTCTGTCTTTATTTAGATTTGGTATCAGAGTAACATTAATTTCATATAATTAAGTATAAAGTGTTTCCTCCTCTTCTATTATCTGAAGGATATTATGTAAATTGATGTTAATTCTTTTTTAAACATTTGGTATAATTCTCCATTGATAACATCTGGATTTGGAGATTAATTTTGGGATCAAATTTTAACTTGTACATTCAATGAACTATTAACTATTTCATATTTGGTGAATTGTGATCGATTGTATTTTTTGAATAAGTTAACCATTTTACCTAGCTGTCATAAACATGTGAGTAGAGTTGTTCATAGTATGTTCTTACTCCTTTGATGTTAGCAGGCATTATCATTCCTGATATTATGAATTTGTGTTTCTCTTATTTCTATGTTAGTTTTGCAGCAGTTTTGTCAATTTTATTTAAATTTTCAAATAACAAGCTCTTTGTCTTATTGATTTTTTCTACTATTTCTCTACTTTCAATTTAACTAAATTCTGCACTTTTCTTTATTTCCTTCCTTGTGATTTTTACAATTGCATTATTATATTTTTTAAATTTTTCCAAGTTCTTAAAGAGGAAGCTTAGATTATAGACATGAGACTTCTTTTATTTTCTAATGTATGCATTTAGTGACATACATTTTTATTTCAGCACTGCTATACCTGTATCTCACTGTTGATGAAAGATGCCAAACCTTGTAAAATATTTGAGATGGTTTATTATGGGCCAAATGTGAGTGACCTAAGCATGTGGCATCCATGCCCAGAAGATCATGAGAATATATGCTCACCGTGGTTGAATTGTAGCTTGATTACATACAATTTTGGAGGACAGAAATTACAATACACCCTAACTCAATACATGTGAAATTTACACTGGCTCAGTTCAGGAAGGCAGGACATTTCCAAGCAGGAACTTGCAGCCTATAGGTAAATTCAAAAATTTTTTGATTGTCAATTCTTCAGAAAGAGTTTATCTAAGGACTTTTGAAAGCGGTAAAAGAAATAAGAAATTTGAGGAATGATAAGGGAAACAAGTTTATTGATATGTAGATGAAGCTGTATGCGCGGTGGTAGACTTCAGAAAAGATGCTCAGAGTTTCCAGAAGACAGCATTACAGGGCAACAAAATGCTTTCATTTTTATTATTTATCTGTTATGTGATGTTATGCCAGAGCCATGTTAGAAAATAAATAACATTAAATAGTTAATTAAAAAGGTTGTCTCTCAGGTACCTTAGTTAGGAATTTGGCAAGGCAAAGAAAAAAGTGAGAGTTTTGTCATCATCACCACCACCAACAACTCCCCCCACCCCCCACTCCCCCAGCCCCCGTCCCGGGTCAAAATCATTCTATGGAATGATTTGCAAGTCAATGAATAACAAGAAGTCTCACGGTGCTAGCAAGGCACTAGAATTGCCTGTTTGGTAACAACGGTTTCAATACTAGTTCTGTTGAATCGTAGGAGAAGGATAGTTTGACTTAATTTTATAGCCAATTGTTTAAGGAGAAATAAATTCAGATCCAGGATTTATTCTAAAAAGAAAAGAACAAAAAAAATCCAGGATCAGATCTATTTTGAAAGTTATCATGATCCTGGTCTTTTGTTGTTTCATTGTTGTTTCATTGTTGTGGTTTTTTCTCTGTATCTGACAAAGTATTTACAAGAGACACATAATGATAACATAGCATTTAAGAAAGGTATAGGTAGAATTAGAGGCTGGTAAGTAACTCAATTAGCCAAAATATTCTTTTTATGCATTATCATATTTTGGGATATATTTCCTTGCATTTCTTTATTCCCCCTTGTCTGAAGTTTTTCTAGGAGTTTCGTTTACTAAAAGCCGAGTTGGTGGCTGTGGAAAAGAAAAAAAATAATTGAGTCAAAGGTCAAATAGTAAAGGATTCCATACTGTCCAGTCTCATTAAACAATGCATCTCATTTTAGGAAGTAGCATTGCAGGTAAACCTGTTTCTCCGTGGATAATGCAGCCAAACCGATTTTTAATAAAATTCACTTCTATGGAGACGGAATTGGTTAATGTCTGGAGCACTCTACAGACTAGTTTTTCTAGAGTCTCTATACAATCTCAGATTGTAGTGCCAACCTGACATATTTTTCTGGATTGTAGTTTGAACCAGACATTCAGATAAATTTTCTGTGATGTCCATATATTAGGAGGTAGGCTCAAAGGTTATTTATATACAAGCTGCTTATCTCCAGTTTTCAGGGCTTTAAGGAAAACACAGTTTTAATTTCTAGTGATTCCAAGTCAGAAAATCTGAAGAAAAACTTGAAAACGTTAGTTTAAAGACTTATAGCCAGGAAATAATTCAAGATGTAGCACAAATAATATAAAATAATGATAAGTCAAAAAATAATAAACAAGAGAATCTCAACAAAATTTTCTCTCTCCATTTCTACCAAAGACAAATAATAGGAACAATATATTTGCAAAATAATTTTTAGCCTTATTAGATATAGCTTGATTATTTTTTTCTATAAAGAATCTTAGATTAGACCTTTTAAAAACCTCTCAAGCCAGGCAAAGATTTGACCCTGTAAATACCTGTATAAATTTGGTGAATTCTCCTTTGAGGTCACAAATAACTTGGGGTTTCTGGGTCTTTTACAGAGTAAACTTATTTACCTACCACAGGTCAGGAGTCTTGTAATGAAGCTGACAAGGTATGAAGACAAACTTTCCTAAGGACTTTTTATTGTACCTTTATAGATCTCAATCTCAATTCCTTAAAGCAGTCTGCTTATATCTGAAAATGTCATTCCAGTCAAAGCCTTGGCAAAAATAACCAGCGTCTTCAATCATGTCCTGTTTAAAAAAGAAAGAACTTTTTGGTTTTTTGAGTTTGTGTTTGAGTCTCACTCTGTCGCCCAGGCTGGAGTGCAGTGGCATGCTCACTGCCACCACATTCTCGACCTGCTGGGCTCAGGTGATTCTTTTGCCTCAGTCTTCCAAATAACTGGAACTACAGGCACGCACAAAATTCTTATTGAACTTATTCATATAACTATTGCCATAAATCAATATTCACAAATAGTTTCCAAATTCTGGAGAAATCTGATAAAGAAAAAATGTACCTCAAATTTTGTTCACAAAAATGTACTCAACTGTTGGAATCTATAAATGACCCAAAAGAAAAAAAATCTTAATTCTGAAACACAAAACAAAAATAATCAGAAATGCTTCAAACAAAAAGTCATAAAACATTAATTCAGTATTCTACTATTTCTGTCTATGCAATTAACTCCTGTTTTGTTCTGTATTGGGTCAGCAATCTCCATGAGCACAGAAGTTCTCCAACAAGATCCCTGGAAGCTTTTTCCTAGTCCAATGGCACAATTTCTAAAGTTATTAAAAACCTGCATTGAAGAGCACCTGTCAGAGTTTTATAGTTCATTATAAGCTGCATTTTGAAAAGAAGTAATGTAAAACAATAGTGTGGATAACAAAAGTCTTAAGTTTAGTCAAAGACATAATTTACAAGAACATTTTTTTCTGTGTCATACACATTTTAACATAATCATAATTTTTTACTGACAACATACACTTTGACATAATTATAGGGATCTCAAACAATTTTAAACTAATAACACATATAAGTATAACAAAGTTATACATCCTTTTATATTTGACAACGCTTCCTGTATGATTCTAACATATAAATTAAGCTGAATATGTCTCTCTGGAACTACAGGAAACATAATATCTAAATAAATTTTAAAAAGTCACGAAGACTGAACTTAGAAACTGATATTTTGACATTGGAAATTTGCCAATTATCAAAGGTCTTTAAAACCTGATATCATAACACACAATCACAGGTTATTGTAAAACATTCATTGTTTTAGACAAAAATAATACCTTAAAGTTTCAAAAGCAAAAATCTTTGTTATTTGGCAGTATACTCAGTTTTGCAAACAATAAGTCGTGGGAAAGACAGCATGAGGAAAACCAAATCTGTTTCTCTTTTTTCTCTATTTTTTCAATTGTCTGTTCAAAAAGATGAACAAAACTATTTTATTATCTGTAATTAATATTAAATAAAGATTTACTCAGAAGAGAAAGTGAAATTTTACCTTTGTATACTGTATTGTCAATGTTCCATTTAATCTTAATTAATTTAATCATAATGTAAGTTTCTATAAACTTTTTATAACTTTTAAAATATTTTATTAGAGAGCAGACCAATACACCAAGAAAACCTTGTTATTTTGACACAAAGATCCAGATGTTTGCTTTGCATCAGTGTGTTTTTTATATTAATGTTTAATTTGTTGAAAAACGGAATTGATCTTATCTGTCAAATCAGCCCTTACAATCTCACATAGCTACCTCTTCTGAGATAATCCCTGGGCCTAGAAAGATTGAGTAATTTCTGGCCCTGTGTCTCATAAAGGTAGTTCATTTTGATTGTCACCTTCTCTTGGGTCTGTAGATGAGGCCCTGGTTGGTATAATTTAGCAGGAGTTGCTGCCTTTTTCAGACCCAGGAGCCAAAGCCCTGTAACTTAGCAGCACATTGATTAGTTAATAGAACATTTATTGATAATGTAAAAAGGTTCACAACATCTATCAGAACCATTGATCATTATAAAATAATGTTATTTATTTAATAAAAGTGGTAGTCAAAGACTTTAAAAGCCATACCAAAAGTTTCATGACTATAAAAACCTAAATTCTCTAAAAATATCAGTTTTACTAAATGGTCAAAAACCTAATGACAACAACATAGAAATTAACTTAATAAAATGTAAAGTTCAAACTTAGGCCATTTACTAAGAGATAAAGAAAGACTTTCTGCAGTCTAATTGTTTCTCCGTATGGGTGGCCCATTTCGATAAACTGGAAGTCAAATCTGATGAAAGGATACTTGAGTTAATAATACACAGCAAGTGTTTCCAAGCTTGTGAATATAGCAGGGAAATATATGACTCTTATTGACAACATGAAAATATTTCTGGATACATGGAACAATGCTGACATACAGAATCAAGTTATAGTGGAGGAAAACACTGCTTTTAATTTCTTTTATTGATTCAAGGGACATATATACAGGCTTGTTACATAAAAATATTATGTGATGATGATGCTTGGGCTTCTATTGAGCACTCATTCAGATGGTGGACATGGTAGCCAGTGGATAATTTTCAACTCTTACCTCTCATTTTTTCTCCCCACTTTAGCAATGTGCCAGTATCTGTTGTTCTGATACTTGTGCCTATGTGTGTACAGTGTTTAGCTCCCTCTCATTATGGATTCAGTATTCTGTTTCTGTGATAATTCACTCAGGATAATGGTCTCTAGCTGTATCTATGTTGCTGCAAAGGACTTTTTTTCTTCTTATGGTTGTGTAGTATTCCATGATGTATATGTACCATGTATCCCTTTTCCAGTCCTCCATCTTGGGGCACTTAAGTGGGTTTTATGTTTTTCCTATTGTAGTTACTGCTATGATAAATATGTACATGCAAGTTTCTTTTTGGTAGAGTGATTTGTGCTGTTTTGGGTATATACCCAACATTGAGATTGCAGGGTTGAGTGGTAAATATAGTTTCAGTTCTTTGATAAATATCCAAACTGCTTTCCTCAGGCGTTGAATTAGCTTGTATTCCCACTCACAGTTTAAGAGCGTTCCTTTTTATTTGCATTGTTGCCAATATCTATTGTGTTTTTACTTTAATAAAAGCCATTCTGATTGGTGTTAATAATATCTCACTGTGGTTTTTATTTGCATTTCGCTGATGACTAGTGATACTGAACTTTTTAGAATATATTTATTGGCTGCTTGTTTGTCTTCCTTTGTTTTTTTAAGTACACATCATTTTAATATTTTGTGCGACAAAATGGGAAATAAAAGTTATCTTGAGAAAAAGATAACTTTTGTGTGATTAAATTGTGGAACTAGTTGCCTTTAAGTTGAATACTATTTTTATTTTCTGAAAGACCAACTAACAGATAAACTACTTTCTTCAGGTTTGAGTATCTAGCAGACAATTTTCTTAATGTTTTCTTAATGTTAAATAAAACCTGTCGCTCAAGAAGGGAAAAAAAGGTAGCATTTGTTACCAATGATAAAATCTAAACTTTCCAGCTTCAGATCCATCATTTTTATATATTTCTAAATTTTAGAATCCTAGGGTATATGTGAAGGTTTGTTAAAAAAAAAAAAAAAAGTATATTGTATGAAAGCAAGGTTTGGGCTTCAAGTGAGCACTCTCCTCCCCAGTAGCGGACATGGTACCAAATGGGTGGTTGTGGACCCCTTACCTCCCCTCTTTTAGAAATGCTCAGAACTTGTTGTTTCTATACTTTTGTCCATGTGCTCAATGTGTAGTGACCACTTATGAGTCAGGACAAGTGGTATTCAATTATTGGTTTATGTGATTGTTGACTTAGAATGCTGGTCTACAGCTGCATCCATGCTGCTGCAAAGGACATGATTTTGTTCTTCTTTATGGCTGTTTAGTAGTCCATAGTGTCTTTTCTTTATCCAGTCTACTTTCATTGGGTATCTTGGTTGAGTTCATGGTTTAGTCCTGTAATAAACATACATGTGCAGGTGTCTTGTTGGTAGAGTGATTTATGTTTCTCTGGGTATATTTCCAGAAGGCGAATTGCTGAGTCAAATACTAGCTTTAGTTTTAGTTATTTGAGAAATCTGCAAAATGCTTTCCACATAGATTGAATGGATGCAAGTGTGGTCCAACATAAACAAGCCAGTAAATTTAATTAACCACATAAAGAGGTGTAAAACCGAGAACCACACAATTATCTCAATAGATACAGAAAAAGCATTTGATAAAATGCAATATCCCTCTTTGACAAAAACCTTCAAACACCTAGGCTTTGAAAGAACATTGTTTTAGGCAACTTTAAGTTTACATTTTTTATTTAAAAAAAATTTTTAGAGTTATGGGTGTACGTGAGGATTTACTACATCAGAAAATTGTGTGCAGGTGAGGCTTGGCTTCTAGCAAGCTATTTCTCCCCTTGATATGAACCTGGTTCCCAGTATGAGGTTGTATGCCCCTTATCACATCACCCTCCTTTTCTCCTTTAGGAGTGTCTAGCATCTGGCATTGAGACCTTTGTGCTCATGTGACCAATGATCAAGGCCTGCTTATGAGTAAGAAAATGAGGCATTAAGTGTTTTGCTTATGTGATGGTTCAATTAGCATTATGCTTTCCAGCTGCATCCATATTGTTGCAGAGGACACAATTTTATTATTTTTGTGGCTGTGTAATATTCTGTCATGTATATGTACCACATTTTCTTTATCCAGTTCACTTTCAATAGGGATCTGCATTGTTTCCATGTTTTTGCTATTGTGAATAGTGCTGCAGTCGACATATGAGTGCAGGTGTCTTTTTGATATAATGACTTATGTTCGTCTGGGTATATTCTCAGAAGTGGGATTGCTGGGTCATATAAGTTTGATTTTTAGTTATTTGAGAAAATGCCATACTGCTTTCCAAAAACGTCGAACTTACATGATTATCTCATTAGACCTCGACAAGGGTACCTGCAAAATGAACATTTTTATACCTAACCCTGAATTGTACCCCACATCTTTAAAATAAAAAAAGCATATGATAAAATTCCTGCTTGATAAAAACACTTGAAGGCCTAGGCATAGAAGGAACATTCTTCAAAATAATAAGAGCCCATCTATGAGAAGCTTACAGTCAACATCATACTTAATGGGCAGAAACTGGAAGTACTCCACTTTGTGGCTGCACACACTCACCCTTCCTATTTGACACAGTACTGGAAGTCCTGTCCAAAGCAATCAGACAGAAGAAAGAAATCAGGGGTATCCAAATAAGGAAAGGGGGACCTAAGCTATCTCTCTTTACAGAAGATAGAATTCTATGCCTACAAAAGACTAGAGAGACTATCAAAGACCTCCTCAAACTGATAAACAACTTTGGTAAAGTCTCTGGATAAAAAAATAAATGCAAAACAAACAGTTGCATTTCTATACACCAACAACAAGCAGACTGAAAACCAAATATAAAACACAATTCCATTCAAAATTGTCTCAAAAAAAATTCCTTGGCATCCACCTAACCAAAGAGGTAAAAGACGTTTACAATGATAACTACAAAACACTACTCAAAGAAAATCAAGGATAGCACACAAAAGGAAAAACATCCCATGCTCATGGACTGGAAGAATCAATATCATCAAGATGTCAATTCTGCCCATGACAATCTACAGATTCAACACAATTTTTATAAAATTGCCAAATTCATTTCTCACAGATCTAGAAAAGACAATATAGAAATTCATATGAAAGCAAAAAAGAGCCTCAATAGCTAAAGCAATCCTTTGCAAAGAAAGCTGGGGGCATCACAGTTCCAGATTTTATTACATTATAACAAGGCTACAGTAAATAAGACAGCACAGTACTGTTACAGAAACAGACACATAGAACAAAGGAACATGACAGAAAATCTAGAAATAAAGCCATGGACCTTCAACCAACTAATCTTTGACAAAGCCAACAAAAACAAACAGTGGGAAAAGGAAACCTTATTTAATAAATGGTGTTGGGAAAACTGGCTATCCACATTCAGAAGAGGAAAACTGGACCCCTACCTATTCACATACACAAAAATATACCCAGAATGTATAAAGGACTTAAATGTGAAACCTCAAACTACAAGAATCTTAGAATAAAACTTAGGGAACACCTTCCTGGATATTGCAGTAGGCAATGAATTCATGGTCAAATCCACAAAAGCAAATGCAACAGAAGCTCAAATTGGCATATGGGAGCTTGTCATACTAAAAAAGTTTTTGCAGAGCAAAATAAATTATCAAAAGAGAAAAGAGACAACCCATGGAATGGGGAAAAAAACCCCTGCAAATTATGCATCTGACAAAGGCCTAACATCCAGAATCTACTAAGAACTCAAACAAATTGACAGGAAAAAAACAAAGCCTTATTAAAAAGTAAGCAGAGGACATGAACAGACACTTCTCAAAGGAAGACATTCAAGCAGCCAACACACATGAAGAAATTCTAAGTCTCACTAACCATCAGAGAAATGAAAATCAAAACTACAAGATACCACCTAACACTGGTAAGGATGGCTAACATTAAAAAGTCAAAAAACAAAAGATGGCAGCATGGCTGCAAAGAAAAGGGAATGTATCTACACTTGGTGGAAATGTAAGTTTGCATTTCTAAAGAGTTCATTCTTAGCCGGCTCCGTGGCTCAGCCTGTAATCCCGCGCTTTGGGAGGCTAAGATGAGTGGATTGCCTGAGCCTGCGGGTTTGAGACTCACCTGGGCAACTTGGCGAGACCTCATCTCTGCAATAAATCAAAATAAAATTAGCTGGGTGTGGTAGCGCGCGCCTGTAGTTCCAGCTACTTGGAAGGTTGAGGCAGCCACTGTACTCCAGTCTAGGTGACCAAGTGAGACTCCAACTCAAAAAAAAAAAAAGAGTCCATTCTTAGGTGAAACAAGGTAGAAAAATTCTATTTTAAAGGCACAGTTAAGATATCAGGCCTGAATATTATACCATAATTATCATAAATTCAGAAAAATGGCACAAGTAAATGTTCAGTTAACATTGCCAGGAAAGGGACCATAAACTTATGAATTTAAAACAACAGGCAGACACCCTTACAAATGGAGATGTTTTTAAAGTTCTAATTTTCGTTTACAAAAGTATTCAGCTGGTTACATGCTAGAAAGTTGTATTTTGGCTTTTTAGATTACTGACATTAGGGTGTAGCCCTTTATGGCGGGAAGGCCAAAAATGCATGCAGACTTTAGGGCCTAAACAATGTTATTTTTACCTAAATATACAGGAAAATATCTAATAACCATTCACTGTTAGCAACTGCCAGTCATCTCTAAAAGTGTGTGTGTATGTGTGTGTGTGTGTGTGTGTGTGTGTGTGTGTGTATTTAAACTTAGTTATTACACGTACCAATGTTTTTTTATTTCAATAGATTTAGGGGATGAAAAAAGTTTTTTTGTTTGTTTTTTGTTTTGGTTAAATAGTTGCATTTTATAGTGGCAAAGAAGTCTGGGCTTTAAGTGTATCCACCACCACTACTTGTCCACACTGGACTTGATAGTTGATTTTTCATCCTCTATCCTTCCCTCCTCCTTTCTGAGGCTCCAATGTCCATTATATCATTCTCTATGCCATTGGAGATCCTTTGTTCAACTCCCACATATAAGTGAGAACATGTGATGCTTGAACCTCTGTTCCTGATGTAGTTCACATAGGATGATGCTTTCCAATTCCATCCAAGATGGCATAAATGACAATAATTTTTTTAATTTTTAATAGCAGAATAGTATTCTAAAGTATATATACATATATATCACATTTTCATGCACTAATCAGTTGATGGGCATTTAGGTTGGTTGCACGTCTTTGCAATTGTGAATTGTGCTGTGATGAACATGCAGATGCAGGTGTCTTTTTAATATAACAACCTCTGTTCCTTTGTGTAGATACATAGTAGTGGGACTCCTGGATCAAATGGTAGATCTACTTTTAGCTCTTTGAGAAACTTCCATACTGATTTTCGTAGAGTTTGTACTTTCACTCCAACCAACAGTGTATAAGCATTCCCTTTTCTCCGCATCCTGACCAACACTATTGTTTTGTTTTTTATTTTTTAAATTATGGCCATTGTGACTGGTGTTAGGTGGTATCTCATTGTGGTTTTAATTTGCATTTCCCTTATGATTAGTGATGTTGAGGATTTTTTATGTGTTTGTTTGACATCAGTATATCTTTTTTTGAGAGATACCTGTTCATGTCATTTACCCACTTTTTAATAGGATTATTTTCTTTTTTTCTTGCTGATTTGAGTACTTTGTAGATTCTGGGTATCACTCTTTGTTAGATGTATAGTTTGCAAATATCTTCCCCCATTTGTTGTGTTGATTATTAATTTTGTTATGCAGAATTTTTTAGTGCAGAGGTTTTTAGTTTAATTAAGTTTCACGTGTTTATTTTTGTTTTTGTTGTAAGTCCTTTGGGGGTTTTAGTCCTAAATGTTTTGCCTTGGCTGATGTCCAGAAGAGATTTTCTTAGGTTTCCTTCTAGAACTTTTATAATTTCAGATCAGACATTTAAGTGTTTAATCTATCTTGAGTTATCTTTTTATATGGGGAGAGATAAGAATCAAGTTTCATATTTCTGCAAGTAACGATTCAATTTTCCCAGCACCATTTGTTGAATAGGGTGTTATTTCCCCAGTATATGTGTTTGTCTGCTTTGTTAAAAATAAGTTGACTGTAGGTATTTGGGTTTATTTCTGGATTATCTATTCTGTTCCATTGGTCCACATGTCTGCTCTCATACTAGTGCCATGCTCTTTTGGTTACTACAACCTTGTGGGATAATTTAAAGTCAAGTAATGGGATGCCTCTAGCTTTGCTCTCTTTACTTAGGATTCCTTTGGCTAGTTTGACTTTTGTTTTTTTGTTTCCCATATGAACTTTAGGATTGTTTTATTTCTAATTTTGGGGGGGGGGAATGATGTTGGTAGTTTGAAAGGGACTGCACTGAATCTGTAGATTACTTTTGGTAATATGGTCATTGTAATAATGTTGATTCATCCAATCCACGAGCATGGGATGTTTCTACATTTGTTTGTGTCCTCTACAGTTTCTTTCATCAGTGTTCTGTAGTTTTCCCTGTAGAGATCTTTCAACTACTTGGTCAAGTAAATTTCTAGGTATTTTGCTTTTTGGTCATTATTGTAAATGGAATTGAGTTCTTGATTTGATTCTTAGTTTTGTCACAATTGGTGTATGGCAGTGCTACTGATTTGTGTGGGCTTTGTATCTTGAAACTTTACCAAGTTTGTTGATCAAGTTCAGTCGCCTTTTGGAGGAGTTTTTAGGATTCTCTAGGTATAAGATCATATCATTGGCATACAGAGGTAGTTTTATTTCTTTGTTTCATATATGGATATTCTTTATCTCTTTTTCTTGCTTGATTGCTCTGACTAAGACTTCTAATACTACTTTGAATAGGAGTGGTGAAAGTGGGAGCCCTTGTCTTGTTCCAGTTCTGAGGTTAAAATGCATTCAGCTTTTTCCTGTCTAGGATGACAATGGCTGTAGCTTTGTCATATACAGCTTTTATTATTTTGATGAATGTTCCCTCTATGCCTACTGCCAATCCCTTTTTAATAGTATTATAGTAAATTTTCACGGTAGGCTTAAGAGTAAGAACATGTGGTACTCAGTTCTTTGTTTCTGTGATAGATCACTGAGTATTATTGACTCTAAATCCATCCAAGTTACTGTGATGTCCATATGTTTGTCCTTCTTTATGGCTGTGTAATATTCAATTGTGTTTATGTACCATATTTTTTTTAATCCAGTCCAGTTTCAATGGGCAGCACAGTTGGTTCCATATTTTTGTTATTGTGAATAGTGCTGTAATAATCATGCAGGTGCAGGTATCTTTTTAGTAGAATGATGTGAGTTCCTCCAAGTATATTTCCAGTAGAGGGATTGCTGGGTCACATGGAAGGTGAATTTCTATTTCTTTTAGAAATCGCCAAACTGTTTACCATAGAGATTGAACTAGTTTGCATTTCCACCAGCAGTGTAGAAGCATTCCCTTTTCTCTGCAATCACACCAGCATCGTTTGTTTTTTCTTTTTAAAAAATTTTTAAATATCTTTTATTTTAAAGATGTGGGGTACAATTCAGGAGTAGTTATACAATGCAAGTGGACTGTGTACTGTGTTCTTTTATTAATAATGGCCATTGTTGCTTGGGTTAAGTGGTATCTCAATGTGGTTTGATTTGCTTTTCTTTGATGATTAGTGAGGTGGAGCATCTTTTCATATGTCTGTTGACTGCTCATATGTCTTCTTTTGAGAAATGTCTATTCATGTCTTTAGCCCACTTTTTATTTTATTTTATTTTATTTTATTTTATTTTATTTTTTTGAGTTGGAGTCTCACTTTCGCCCAGACTGGAGAGCAGTGGCCGCTCCTGGCCACTGCAGCCTCGACCTCCTGGGCTCAGGTGATCCTTCTGCCTCAGCCTTCGAAGTAGCTGGAACTACAGGTGCGTGCTACCATGCCCAGCTAATTTTTTAAAATTTATTGTAGAGATGAGGTCTCGCCAAGTTGCCCAGGCGGGTCTCGAACCCGCAGGCTCAGCCAATCCACTCACCTCAGCCTCCCCAAGCGAGGGATTACAGGCTGAGCCACTGAGCTTTTTAATGGGACTGTTTGTTTTTGTGTTGCCTTACAGCACATTTGAGTTCCTTGTAGATCCTGGAAGTTAAGCCTTTGTCAGATATAGAGTTCGCAAATACTTTTTCCCATGCTCTGGGTTGTCTCCCTGCCCTCTTCATGGTTTCTAGTGTTTTGAAGAAGATTTTCAGTTTAATGAGGTCCCACTTGTTTATCTTATCTCTTATGGAAAGGACTTCTGGGGTTTTGATCAGGAATTGGTTGCCTATTCCAATTCCGATAGTGTGTCTCCTGCATTTTCTAATATTCCTATAGTTTGAGATTTTACATTTAGGTCTTTGATCCATTTATAGTTGATTTTTGTATATGGTGATAGGTAGGGGAACTGTTTCAATCTTCTGAATGTCTTCAGCCAGTTATCCCAGCACCGCTTCCTGAATAGGTTCTCCTCTCCTCAGTGATTGTTGGTGGAGGCTTTGCCAAAGATGAGTTGGTTGAAAAATTAAGGTTTTACTTCCTGAATCTCTATCCTATTCCAGTGGTTTATATGCCTGTTCTTGTACCAATGCAAGGCTGTTTTGATTATTGTAGCCTTATAGTAAAGGTTAAAGTCTGGAAGTGCAAAACCTCCTGCTTTGTTTCTTTTGCTAAGGATAGTTTTGGCAATTCCTAGTCATTTATGTTTCCATATTAATTTCTGTATTACCATTTCCAGGACTGAGAATATTAATGCTGGTAATGTAATGCGCATTGTATTGAAACTGTAGATTGCCTTTGGTAGGATGGACATCTTAACAATGTTGATTCCTCCTTCCATAAGCATGAAATATTTTTCCATTTGTTTGTGTCTTCTTGGATTTCTTAGAGGAGTGCTTTGTAGTTTCCATTGTATAGGTCTTTCACTTCTCTGGTTAGGAAGATGCTGAGGCATTTCATTTTTTTGTGGCTTTTATGAATGGGATTGTGCTTTTTGTTTCTCTGCCAGTTTCTTGTTGGTTTACAAGAATGCGACTGTCTTTTGCACATTTATTTTGTACCCTGAGACTTTGTCACAGTCTTCTATCAGTGCAAGGAGGTTTTTGACAGATTATCTTGGATTTTTGAGGTATAGAATCATATTGTCAGCAAAGAGGGATAACTTAACCTCATCTTTCCTATTTGGATACCCCTGATTTCCTTCTCTTGTCTAATTGTTCTAACTAGGACTTCCAACACTATGGTGAACAGGAGGGATGAGAGTGGGGAGCCTTGCCTTGTTCCAGTTTTCAGGGGAGATGCTTCTGGTTTCTTTCCATTTAACAATATGCTAGCTGTGAGTTTATCATAGATGGCACTTCCTATTTTGAGGTATGTTCCTTCTATGCCTAGGTGTTCAAGGGTTTTGATCAAGAAAGGATTCTGGATTTTATCAAAAGCTTTTTCTGTACCTAATGATGTAATCATGTGGTTCTTGTTTTTACATCTGTTGATGTATTTAATTATATTTATGGTCTTGCAGATGTTGAACCAGTCCTGCATCCCAGGGATGAAGACATCTTGGTCATGGTGGATGATTTATGAGATGTGTTGTTGGATCCAATTTCCTAGAATCTTATTGAGAATATTTGCATCTATGTTCATCAGGGATATTGGCCTGTAGTTGTCTTTTTTGGTTGGGTCTTTACCCAATTTGGGTATCAGTGTGATTTCAGCTTTGTAAAATGATTTGGAGAGAGTTCTGTCTTTTCAATTGCCTGCAATACTTACAATAGGATTGGAATGCTCCTTGTATGTTTTGTAGAATTCCGCTGGGAAGCTGCCTGTTCCAGGGCTTTTTTTTTTTTTAAGTAAGCAATTTCTTATGACAAAGTCAATTTCCTGAATTGTTATTGGTCTACTTAGTGTCACAATGTCTTCTTGTTTCAGTCTTGAGAGGTTGTGTGATGTCAGAAAATCCTCCATTTCATTCAAGTTATCGAGTTTTTTCCATATAAGTGTACACAGTAATCTATGATAGTCTTTGTATTTCTTTCGGGTCAGTTGTCATTTGATATTTTGTGTTTCTGATTTTTCTTGGTCATCCTGTCTACAGGCCCATCATCTTAATTATCCTTTCAAAGAACCAGCTGTTTTGTTGAATTTTTCTATGATATTTTTGTCTTCTATGTCCCTTATTTGGGCTTTTATTTTGGTGATCTGGATTCTTTTCCTGAAATTAAGGTTTTTGGTGGTCTTGCCTTTCCTGCTTCCTTAGATAATTTGTTGGGCTATTAACTTGTGATCTTTCCATTGTCTTGATGTGTGTTCATAGAGATATAAATTCCCCTCTTAGAATTGTTTTCATGGCATCCAAGAGGTTTTGAGAAGATGTTTCTTTGTTTTCATGTGTTTCCAGGAATACTTAGATTTCTGGTTTGATTTCTGTGTTGATTCAGGAGTTGTTCAGCATCATGCTGCTTAGGGTCCATGTCTTTGTGGGTATGGGGAAATTTTATTGGTGTTGATATTTATTTTTATTCCATTCTGGTATGAGAAGGTGCATAGCAGTATTTCGATCTTATGAAATTAGTTTTTATTTGATTTATGGTCAAAGATATTATCAATCTTGGAGTATATTACATAAGGTGATGAATAGAATGTATATTCTGTGGTTGTTGGGTGGAGTGTTCTGTATGTATCTATTAAGTCCATTTGGTCAAGCGTCAAGTTGAGGTTCCAGATCTTTTTGCTGATTTTTGCCTTGATCATCTATCTAGGGTTGTTATTGGCATATTTAAGTCCCAAGCTATAATAGTGTTAGAGTCAATATCTTTTTATACTTTACTGAGTAGTTGCTTTATAAATGCTGGTGCTCCTGTGCTGGGTGCATATATGTTTAGAATGGATATTTCTTGTTGATGGATTGAATCTTTTATCATTATGAAGTGTCTTTCCATATCTTTTCTTAATTTTTGATATCTTAAATGTTGTTTTGTCTGCTATTAAGATCACTACTCCTGCCTTTTTTTAATTACATTTTCCTGGAAATTTGTTTTCCATCCTCTAAAAATGAGTCTGTGTGCCACCCTTGTGTTGACATGAGTTTCCTGGATGCAGAAAATTATTGGATCATGTTCTTTATCCAATTTTCTATTCTATGTCTTTTCAGTGCTGCATTTATTCCATTCACGTGCATGCTAATTATTGAAATGTGAGTGTTTATTCCCATTGTAAGGTTTGTATAAAGATTTTTCCTTGTTTGCTTTCTTCTAACTTTTGGGTTGATGCATGTGTGTGTTTTCTAGTTTGCAGTCACGATGTACTTTCTGTTGATTCTGTGTTCTCTTGTTCTCTTTGGAAGTACATGGTCATTTTTTCTTCTTTCTTCTGTTCTTAATATCTTTGTAAGCATCTCCAGTAGAGCTAGTCTGGAAGCTGCATAAACTCCTAGGGAATGGATAACTTGGATTTTAGTTCTCCATTGTCAATGAAGCTGAACTTGACTGGGTGGGAAATTCTTGGTTGTAGTTGTTTATCTTTGAGGACTTTAAAAATTGG
Source organism: Tarsius wallacei (assembly GCA_963574415.1). NCBI lineage: Eukaryota > Metazoa > Chordata > Mammalia > Primates > Tarsiidae > Tarsius > Tarsius wallacei. Next base: position 26,385 of record CAUYQG010095461.1, read on the forward strand.
CCTCTATTCACTTCTCGCTCGTAGTTCCTTCTAGCTTGTAGTGTTTCTGGGGATAGGTCTGCTGCTATTCTGGTTGGTCTTCCTTGGTAGGTAGTCTGACCTTTCTCTTCTATTGCCTTTAGGATTTTTTTCTTTCGTATCTACTTCGTGTAGGCGAATTACTATGTGTCCAAAGGTTGGTTTTTTTCATTTGCTGTCTTGCAAGGGTTCTCTGCATCTCTTGTGTTTGGATGGTTACATCTCTTTTAAGATAGGAAAAGTTTTCTAGGATAACCTCATTGAATACTTGCTCCAAGGAGTTCTCCATTTCCCTTTCTTCTTCTGGAATAACAATCAGGTGTAGGTTCGGCCTCTTGATATAACTGCACATCTCTTGGAAGCTTTGTTTCTTCTTTCTGAGTTTTCTTTCTATTTTTTTTCCAGATTGGGTTAATTCCATGTTTTGTTCCTCAAGCTCTGAGTTTCTTTCTTCTGCTTGACTAATTTTGCTTTCCATGCTTGTCATCTTGTTATTTATTTCCTATATGAAGTTTTTTTTTGGTCAAAATCTCTGTTACAAGTTCTTTCAGTGTTGCATCTTGGCTTTCTTGAGTCTTTTTCACTCTTTCCATCCATTCCCTAACCCCTATTTTATTCTGGGGTCAGTTGTTGGTGGCTTCTATTGTTTGGGCTCTGCAGTCTGATTTTTCAGGTGTTGTCTTTGATACACTGAGAATTACCTGTGGTCCTCCATTGATTGTTTGATCATTTGTAACAGCTTCCTTTCTTTTTTCTTTAGTTTCAATATTCAGTGGCAGTGGGTGGGACTTTCATTTCTGATGTTTTCTTGGCCCTCTACTTTTCCTGATCGGGGCTCTAAAATTGTTCTATTTTGAAACAGGGCTGAAGTTGGAAAGTTTTGCTGTCTCTTATAGTTTTGAGAGTTGAATAAGGTGGAGAATGGGGAGCTAAGAATCAGAAAATACTTGCAAATCACAATGTTCACTGACTGGGGTATGGGTTCCCTGAGACCCACTCCTCACAACCATTCTATGTGGCAATGCAATGGGTATGTCCATGTACTCCATGAGTCCAGTATTAAGTAACAACAAAGAGAACAGAGAAAAGTAGAATGAAATAGGAAGAACAAAAATTAATAAAAACAAAACAAAAACACAGAAAATCAAAATCAGAAACCATAGATAAAAACAATAAAAGACGAGCACGCGCACACGCGCACACACACACACACACACACACACACACACAACAGGAAAACCAAACACACACAGACAAACCCAACACAAAATGAAAGGAGAAGAAAAAAAGGAGGAATGCAAATCAAACCTTCATACATACATTTACATACACATTAAACTAAAAAATAGAAGAACAAAAAAAAAGAAACTGAAAGATGGACACTCAATCACTCATGTACACACATAAACCAAAAACAACAAATGATGGAGGTTAGAAAGAAAAAAGAAAGAGAAAAAAAGGATAGGCTGCAAGCTGAGCCTTCACATACACATTCATGCACACACACACAAAAATACAAAAATAAATTTAATAAAAGTTTCTGTAACTAATCGCCCTCTTGTGGCAGGTTCTGTCATTGTTCCTCTCAGTTGCTCACAGATACGCCCCTCTGCTGTGTCCTGCAGTACTTGAGCCTCATTCACAACCTCCCCAGTGTCCAACCCAGGGAAGGAGGAGGGGGTGGGGATGGGTGGGGCTTCAGTCTTTCCCTCCTGTTCTCGTATGGTCAGGGGGATCCCCTCCAGTGGGGAGGTGGATGCAGAATTGTCTCCTCCTCCAGGTACTGGTTGGAGGGTGCCCCAGTCAGGTTTATCCTAGTGTAGAGTCCTACTATTGAGGCTGATGTAAAGTCTCCATCTGGGATCGTCCCTCTCAGTGGTGCTCCAGCCTTGCGGGTCTGATGTTCAGCGTATTACTGGGGAGGAGAGAGTTGCTCAGCCCAGGACTCACCACTGATCTCTTCTGGAGTCTTCCTCATCCTTTTCTGTTCACATCCTTTGTCCCATGTCTGAATCCAGGTAGGAGGTGGGGCACCTGAGACTCAGAACTCATCCTGTCCGTCCAAAGTTTATGTTTTTGGAATATCCCTCTGAGTCACTATCAGCCCCTAAGTAGTAAAGCCACTGGTCACATAGATTGGATCTGTCGCTCCATGGTGAGCAAGTTGGAGCATCTCCCCTCTCTGTTTTCAAAGTTGGTGACAGGATGTCTGCTCCATCTTCCCCAATGGGTTTCTGCCTCTCTTTTCCTTGTTGTGCTCCCTTCACAGCCCTTGCTGCCAATGTCCTACCAGGTGCTGCAGTGGTGAGGCAGACCCTGGAGATGATAGTCACTCCTGACAGCTTCTTCCCAGGAAGGGCTTTGCTGATTTTTAAAAATGGCACTTTATTTCTTCACCCTGGGGAGCTCTAATGCCCAATCAGAGCAGCTACAGCACCAGCCGCTTCACCAGGAGAGCCCTGGCCACTTGCTTCCACATCCATACTCAGTCAGCCACTCACACGTCCCTTTACTCACAGACCAGGAGTTAATAAGTGCTTCATATAATTTTTTTTAATTATTGAGATCAGCTTTGTGGCCTATCATATGGTATATCATGAAGAATGTTCTGTGGGATGATAAGAAAAATGTATATTATAAAGTTTTGGGGTGGAATGCTTGGAAGATGTCTGTTAATTCCATTTACTCTAGAGTCTGATTTTATTGCAGTGTTTCTTTGTTGAGTTTCTGCCTTGATCTGTCTATTGTTGTCAGTGGAGTGTTGAAGTCTCACTCTATTATTGTATTGCTGTCTATCTCTTTTCTTAGGTCTAGTACAATTTATTTTATAGAGCTGTAGTCTCTGATATTTTAAAATTGCTATGTCTTCTTGTTGGATTGATCCTTTGTTCATTGTATAATAAAAATCTTTGTTCTTTTTTTACTGTTATTAATTTTAAAGTCTGTTTTATCTGATACAAGAATGGCATAGTTTTGGATACTATTTGCACGGAATATTTTTTCCTACATGTTTACCTTGAGTCTATAGAAGTTTTGTGCATGAAGTGTGTTTCTTGAAGGCAGCAGATATTTGGGTTGTGTGTGTTTGTTTGTTTTTTTTAATCCATCCTGCCATTCTATATCTTTTTAATGCACAGGAACACACCATAAAATATAGTCAGCTGCAGTACTAGAAACCAGACATACCCTTGAACATTTCCATTTATACAAATATTTGCAAGTAGAGGTAGTGAAGAGATAACAAGTGTGCTCAGAATGAGTTGTTTTGCTTTTGTTCTCTAGTTATTATCCAATTGAGATTAATTGTGGAAAAAAGTCAGTGGAGAAGACCCTTTAGAATGTACCTCTAAAATCATAATTAGGATCCACAGTTTCTGAGGAAAAGATCAGCTCGGAATAAACCAAAAAGACCAGCATCTAAAATGAGGAGTGAGTCCTAGGGCTCAGTGCAATTTACTATGTCCATCTCAGTAGATGCTCAAAGTTGGTGGATTTTGGTAGGATCCTGTTTATATCTTTATTTTGGGTTTGTGTGGCTCCTTGGGGGTCTTGAATCTTCTCTAAGGCCCCACATTTTGGGCTCACATTTTGTTGATTAAATATGTCAAACTCTGTAAAAATTTAAGATCATTAATTTTCGGCCAAAGGAGAATGACATAGAAAAATGTGGCATTTTTCCCTAGGAGGTTCTGAGAATGTGTGTCCATCATGTTTGAATTGTAGCTTCTTTACATACAATTGTAATATAAATTACAAGAAACCATTAATTAATACATGTGAAATTTACACTGGTTCACTTCCAGGAAGGCAGGAAATCTCCAAGTAAGGGCCTGAAGGCACAGATAGATTCAATGATTTTCTGATTGGCAATTAATCAGCTAGAGTTATCTTAGAAATTTTGAAAGTAGTAAATTAAATAAGCAATTTGAATAAAGATAAGGGAGTTAAGTTCCTTAATATGTAGATGAAGCTATATGGGTGGTGCCACACTTCTGGAGCGAGCAGGTAAATCTTAAAAGGTGCCCAGATTCCCCAAAAGATACCTTTACAGAGTCATGAAATACTCTGATTTTATCTGTTATGTTATGTATGCTATGTTTTGTTACATTATGCCAAAACCAGGTTGGAAAGTAAATTACATTAAATTGTTAATAAACAGTCTGTATCTCCAGGTCCCTTAGTTAAGAATTTGGCAAGGTAAAGGAAAAAAATTCAGAGTTTAGTCATGACCACAAGTATTAATATATTCTATTTTTACTTTCCTTTACTTTAATATATTTTTAGATCTTCCTTGACATTTATTCTCTGGTTCATGAATCATCAGGCGTTTAGTAAACATTTTTATTATGAGATGGGGAAATCAGCCGTACACCAAAAAGTAACAGATGTCACACAAATTTAAAACTCAGCAGAGCAGACATTAAATCTTAAGCCTTAAAAATAATGCTTGACTCTGTGTCCCACATCCAGGATTCACAAATGTGAGGAGTGATGTCTCAAGGCGATGGACAGCCCCATCCCCATGGATTTTCTGGGTACAGTTTGCATGGCTGTTTTCATGGGTTGGAGTCCAATGACAGTGATTACTCATGCTGGGGTGGCATGCTGTTAGTGGTTCTATAATTCTGGGGTCTGGAGGGTATCATGCCTGCTCTCATGACTGTTCAAGCTTCACCCCGTGGCAATATTCCACGTGAATTCCTAGGCTTTATAACACAATATTTTAAATCTAGATAAAAACCAGTGTTGGTTGGGTGTGGTGTGTTTCTCCGTAGATTTTTTTACATTGCCACGAAAAAGCATTTCAGAGTGAGTCCCAAGTATAGTTTAAGGCAGAATTCATTAGAAAGAAAAAGGCAAGCCTAATGAACATGCATACCTTAGGAGAAAGGACATGTAATTGCCTTTGACAAGAAGCTTTATATATTTTTACAATGATTATTAAGTAAACTGTGGCATAGAGGGACTAAAAACAGTTAAAATTATTCCTTTTCAAAAATCAACCTGCAAGCTCCAAACCTGCTAGACATGGGACATGAGAAAACCAAATAACCACAAGCCACTTTCCTGTAAGTGTAAGACAGGAATCAATTCATAACCTTATCCCCGCATCCTCTTTGTGAAGTTACCGGTTTACAGTCCCTGCTTGTCATGTATATCCTGGAAAAATTTTGTTCTTTGAAAATCTGGTTTTGCTAAATACAACTTTGCAAATTCCAAATAAAAATGTTTAGCCATACAACCCAACCCCGTCCCTTACTTAAATTAACATATAAAACCCTTGTCTTTCTCCAGGTTGCTCAGCCTTGGAGTGTTAGACTGCTGAGTTGCACTAGCGCTAATAAAATGCTGCTTCCTAAGATAGCCTCAGTGCCACGGTCTCTCAGTTTTCCTGCAACAAAACCATGACCTAAGAGTGGTGTGCTGCAGGTATCTGGTCACAAGTTTTTATTACCATCTCTCCACCTTTGATGAGCAAACAGGGTGGGCTGCAGGTTACTGGTTATAAGTTTTAATTACCATCTATCAAACTTCTAAGGTCACAAGGACCTTCTACATAATTAAAGGTATTGCCTAACTAGATGTGGGCTTTTATTGAAACATTGTGTCTGTGTTTTGGATAATTATTCATCATTTCTGTGATATACTGTGCTAGCACTCATAGCACTCATAGATTCACATTTCAGCCTACAAGGTGGTCAGGTCTGGTGCACCTGGTCAGTTGGGTGAAGGTAGCTTACTGACAAGAAAGAAGTCTGAATGCTTACCTTATTTTGGCTTAAATTGCTTACAAAAAATTAATCTATGTCTAACATGAACTAAAAAACTTGCCTCAACTGCCCCTTTACAAATTTTTGATCCTATAATCATATGGAGCACAGAAGGAGAAAGGTCTATGTTCTGCAATTTTTTTCAGAACTGACAAGGGGTGTAGACTACCTAACTAGGGAATTAAAATCTCTCTCTATTTGATCAAAATGTCCAGGTTGGTTTCAGTGGTGTCATTGATCACAGGCACTGGTTGGAAACCTTGCATGATCATCATGCAGACATGAAATTGCCTGAATCTGTAAGAAACAAATTTAACAAGGAAGCTAAAGAGACATGCACCAAAAATCAGCAAGATTATAAGGTTTATTAAATGAATGACCCAAACCAGAGGGCTAGGAGTTTTCAATAATGTCCCAAGCGGTGTTTGCAGTAGAGGTTCCTTGTGCAAAACCATGGAGCCATTTAGACTTGTCATAAATTTTCCTCAACTTGTCCAGTAATATTTATGTAAGTGCAACAGGTTTGATTGATAACTGCACAAAGCTGTTCTTGTGCAACAAGAAAGTAATCTAAAGCTAATCATTTAGCCATTACAATATTAGCAAGAGAATCAACAGATTTACATAAAGCCTTCAAAACATAAGCAGTAGGCTGAGATAGAGCAACCAAAGTTGCAGTAAATTTTTTAAAGATAGCCTTGTGTTATGTAAATCATCATCATGCTGTTAGAAATCCACTTATAACTCTAATTCCTGCCTATATTAATCTAAGCACCCATGTAGGTCTGGGTTGGGTGATTTATAACTGAAGGTTTCCGGACTGTATTGATCCAACTTCTGAATGTTATACAAAGGATAACACATGCTTTTCCAGGCCTTGGGTAATTGCTGTTTGGTTTAATATAATATGGCCAAAAATTTCCTTTTATATGGCATAGGAATAGCACCACTGTGTGTATGTCTTGGGGATTTCATCATCCAAAATGATGCTTAGGGTACATCACCATGTGGATTTTTTTATGGGAAGGGGAAATAGAGGCCTACATCAAAATACAGTGTCTATTGTGTGTGTGTGTGTGTGTGTGAGACATTGGGTTCTTTTGTGTGATATGCCAGGGAATAGTCTCCTATCCTATCCTAGAGATGCATTCTCCTAAACTATTCCCATCCTGGCCTGGACACCAGTGGGATAAAGTCTGTTGGCAAGTATAGAAATTAAATGAAGTCAGATTTTTTGACAATTCAGAATGTGGCTGATTGCTTTTTGTACAAGGACTACAAGACCTATGGTTACTAGCACAATTTAAATTATAAACTCCAATCCCTGTGGTTTCATTACAAATAACAGTGAAATTATAGCAAGGAAAAGGCTGAATACCAAAGATAACAAAGGAAAGTAAACTACTTGTAACAATCCCATTAAACAGTTGCATCTCATTTGTAAGGTTGGTATCGCAGGTGGGCTGATTTTATATAGGTGATGCAGATAAATGGACCTTTAATAAAAGATGTTTCTATGAATACAGAGGAAAAAAACAAAGCTTAATGTCTGTAATAGTTTATAAATTAGCTTTTAGAGTTTCTGATGTATCTTGAGATTGCAGTGGCAATATGATAGTTTCTTCTGGACTATAATTTGAAGCATACATTTAAATGAATGTTTTGTGAAGTTTATATACAATCTGAAGGATAATTTGAAAATGTCAGGCCAGAGACTTTTAGCTAGAAAAGACTTCAGGATGCAGTTCAAATTGTAGAAAATAATAAAAACTCAAAAACAACAAACCAAAGAATTTAAAAACAATTTCCTCTCTCCATTTCTCCATTTCTATTGAAGACAAACTATAGTAGGAATTTTTTTTTTTTTTTTTGCAAAATAAGTTTTAGGTCTAAAGTATATCTTATTTGCATAAAGTGCAGCAAGAATAAATTCTTTCCATAAAGAATTTTAGGTTAGATTTGCTGAGTTCAGTCAAGGATATTTCTGGGAAAAAAAAAACTCTAAATTAGGTGAATTACTTCCTTTGAAATTCCAAGTTACTGGGGGCACCTAGCCCCATTAGTAAGCAAACATTTTCACCTACCACAGGTCAGAAGCAATGGAAATCTGAAAACGTATCACCCCTTTCTATGGGTTTTTTTATTGGCTTTTTATAAATCTTAATCTTAATTCCTGTTTCTTTGTTAGTTCATCCATTTAAAAAATTTTTTTCCATTGTACATGAATGTGTATGTAAGAGTTTCATCTGTTACCCCTAAATATTTTATTTTTTCTTTTTCTATTTCTTTCTTCTCTTATTTGTTGCTTTCTGTTTACATGTGTATGTGAATGATTGAGTGTTAATCTTTCAATTTTGTTGTTGCTGCTTTGTTTTTGCCCTTTTGTTCTTCTGGTTTTTTTTTTTTTTTTGATTTTCATTGCTTATAGTTTAAGGTGTGTTTTAATATATATGTGAAGGTTCGACCTGAATTCCATTTTTTTGTTCCACTCTGGTCTTTCTGTTTTCCTTCTATATTCACTCTATGCTAGGCATGTGTGTGTGTTTAGTTTTCCTGGTTTTGGTTGTTGTTGTTTGCTTTGTTTCATTTTTTTGTTATTCCAGTTTGTTTTGGGGTGTGTGTATGTTTGTGTGTGTGTGTGAGTTCAGTTGATTATTGCATTGGTTCTTCCTTTGCATCATCATATAGAGTGGTGGTGGGGAGTGGGTCTCAAGGAACACTTACCACAATAAGTGAACACTGTATTTGCAAGTAGTTTCTGAAACCTAGCACCCCATCCCCTTCTTTACTCGAATTTCAAAAACTACAAGAGACAGCAAGTTTCCCATCCACCATCCTATTTCAAAATAGAACAAATCCAGAGCCCGGAACAGGGAAGAATAGAGGACTGAGCAAACATCAGAAGGAAAAGCCTCTCCCACTAACACTGAATAACAGAACTAAAGAGAAAAATGAGATCTGTTACAAAAGAGGGAAAACCAAAGGAAGACCTCAGGAAATTTCAATGCACCAAAGACAAAACTCCTGAAAAAATAGACCTTGGTGCCCAAACAATGAAAGTCACCAACAACTGGCCCCAGAATACAACTGGGATTAGGGAATGAATGGAAAGAGTGAATAAGACTCAAGAAAGACAAGATGCAACACTTAAAGCACTTGTAACAGAGATTTTGGCAATAAAAAATTTCATCCAGGAAATAAAAACAAGATGACAAGCATGGAAAGCAGAATTAATCTATCCAAAGAAAGAATCTCAGAACTTGAAGACCAGAACATGGAATTAATCTGATCTGTAAAAAAACATAGAAAGAAGACTCAGAAAGAAAACAAAACCTAGAAGAGATGTGCAATTATGCCAAGAAGTCAAACCTATGCCTGATTGGTATCCCAGAAGAAGAAAGGGAAATGGAGAATAACGTGAAGCAAGAATTCCAGGAGGTAATCCAAGAAAACTTTTCCCATCACACCAGAGATGTGACCAGCCAAGCACAAAAGATACAGAGAACCCACACAAGACATCAAATGAGAAGACCAATCCCTAGAAACATACCAATTCTCCTACACAAAGAAGACATGAAAGAAAAGCCCTAAAGGCAGCAGGAGAGAAAGGTCAGACTACCTACCGGGAAAAACCAATCAGAATAGCAGTAGATCTATCAGCAGAAACACTACAAGCAAGAAGGGACATCAAAATTCCCAAAGATGAACAAGTTCAATCAAAAATTTCCTATCCAGTCAAGTTCAGCTTCATCAGTGATGGAGAATTAAAATCCTTCCCAGACAACCAATCCCTAAGAGATTATGCAAGTTCCAGACCAGCTCTACAAGAGACACTGAAAAAGGTATTAAGCACAGAAGAAAGAAAAAAAAAAGATGACCACATACTTCCCAAGAGAACAGCAAGGCACAGACTAAACATGGAATACAGTGCAACAAGAAACTTGAAAACAGACACATACATTAACCCCACAGCCGAAAGAAAATAAGCAAACAAAGAAAAGACTTTATAAGAACCTCATGACAGGGATAAACAATTAAGTTTCAATAATCAACCTGAATGTGAATGGACTAAATGCACCACAAAAAAGACACAGAATGGCAAACTGGATAAGAAACCTTGACCCAATTATTTGCTGCACCCAGGAGACTCATTTCACTACAAGGGACGCACACAGACTCAAAGTTGAAGGATGGAAAATGAGTTTTCAGGCAAATAGATCACAAGAACGGCAAGAGTTGCAATCTTAATATCAGACAAAACAAACTTTAAGCTATCACAAATTTTAAAAGATGCAAAAGGACAGTACACAATGATAAAAGATTCAATCCATCAACAAGAAATATCCATCCCAAACATATATGCACCCAACAGAGGAGCACCAGCATTTATAAGCAGCTACTAAGTAAACTAAAACAATATATAGACTCTAATAATAATATAGCAGGGAACTTGAATACCCCAAGAACAACCCTAGATAGATCATCAAGACAAAAAATAAACAAGGAGATCCAGAACCTAAACTTAACACGTGACCAAATGGACTAAATTGATACCTAAGGATTATTCCACCCAACAACCACAGAATATGCATTCTATTCATCACCACATGGAACGTACTCCAAGACTGATCACATCCTTGGCCATAAATCAAGCATAAACAAATTTCATAAGGTTAAAATCTTGCCATACACACTTTCAGACCACAGTGCAATGAAATAAATATTAACACCAACAATAATTCCCCAAAGCACACAAAGACATGAACACTAAAGAACATGATGCTGAACAACAACTAGGTCAACACTGAAATCAAAGCAGAAGTTAAACGATTTCTGGAAACAAATGAAAATGAAGAAACATCTTACCAAAACCTGTGGGATATCATGAAATCAGTTCTAAGAGGGGAATTTATATCTCTACAAGCATACATCAAGAAAACAGAAAGATCAGAATTGGACAGCCTAACAAATCACTAAAGAAGCTGGAAAGAGAAGACCACTAAAACCCCAACTTTAGCAGAAGAATCCAAATCACCAAAATAAGAGCCCAAACACAGGACACAGAAGACAAAAACATCATAGAAACATAAACAAAACAAAAAGTTGGTTCTTTAAAAGAATTTACAAGATTGATGGACCCCTAGCCAGAATGACCAAGAAAAAGAAAGTAAAAGCCCAAATAAACACAATATTAAATACAAAAGATCACATCACAACTGACCCGAAGAAATACAAAAGATTATCAGAGAGTACTATGTACACCGATATGAAAACAAGCTTGATAACCTAAATGAAATAGAGTACTTTCTGACATCACACAACCTCCCCAGGTTGAAACAAGAAAACACTGAGACACTAAATAGACCAAAAACAACCCAGGAAATTGACTCCATCATAAGAAAACTACCTACAAAAAAAGCCCTGGACCAGTTGGCTTTCCAGCAGACTCCTACAAAACGTACAAGGAGAAGCTGATACCAATCCTTTTGAAAGTAATCCAGCCAATTAAGAAAGATGGAATTCTCCCCAAATCATTTTGTGAAGGTAACATCACATTGATACCCAAACCGGGTAAAGATCCAACAAAAAAGGGAACTACAGGCCAATATCCCTTATGAAAATAGATGCAAAACTCCTCAACAAGATTCTAGCAAATGGGACCCGAAAATACATCTCAAAAATCATCCACCGTGACCAAGTAGGCTTCATCCCCAGGATACAGGGCTGGTTCAACATTCACAAGACCATAAATGTAATTAAATATATCAACAGATGTAAAAACAAGAACCACGTGATTATACCATTAGATGCAGGAAAAGCTTTTGATAAAATCCAACATCCCTTCTTGATTAAAAACCCTCAAACACCTAAGTATAGAAGGAACATACCTCAAAATTGTAAGTGCCATCTATGATAAACCCCAGCTAACGTATTGCTAAATGGACAGAAACTGGAAACATTTCCCCTAAAAACTGGAGCAAGACAAGGCTGCCCAATCTCACCCCTCTTGTTCAATACTGTGTTGGAAGTCCTAGCTCGTGCAATTAGACAGGAGAAGGAAATCAGGCATATCTAAATAGAAAAAGAGGAAGTCAAGTTATCCCTCTTTGCTGATGATATGATCCTAATCCTTGAAAATCCAAAAGAATCTGTCAAAAACCTGCTGCACTGATAAAGGACTTTGGCAAAGTCTCAGGGTACAAAATAAATGTGCCAAAGACAGTTGCATTCCTATACACCAACAACAAGAAGGCAGGGACCCACACTGAAAGAAAAATCCCATTCACAATAGCCACACACACACACAAATGAAATACCTCGGCATCTTCCTAACCAGAGAAGTGAAAGACCTTTATAATGAGAACTGCAAAACACTGCTCGAAGAAATCTAAGAAGACATAAACAAATGGAAAAATAGTCCATGCTCATGGATAGGAAGAATCAACATTGTTAAATTTTCCATCCTACCAAAGGCAATCTACAGATTTAAAGAAATACCCACTAAGTTACCAACATCATTCTTCTCAGACCTGGAAATGATGATACAGAAATTCATATGGAAACATAAATGACCACAAATAGTCAAAACAATCTTTAGCAGAAGAAACAGCAGGAGGGATTACACTTCCAGACTTGAAACTTTACTATAAGGTGACAGTAATTAAAACAGCCTTGTATTGGTACAAGAACAGGCTCATAGACCCATGGAACAGGATAGAGATTCTGGAGCAAAGCCTCAGTTTCTCAACCAATTCATCTTTGACAAAGCCTCCAACAACAACCACTGGGAAGAGGAGAACTTATTCAATAAATGGTGCTGGGAAAACTGGCTGATCACATCCAGAAGATTGAAACAGGACCTCTACCTATCACCATACACAAAAATTAACACTAAATGGAACAAAGACCTAGACATAAAACCTCAAACTATAAAATCTTAGAAAATGCAGGAGATATCCTAATGGAAATTGGAACTGGCAACCAATTCTTATTCAGAACCCTAAATACCCATATCTTAAGAAATAACATAGACGGATTGCCTGAGCCCACAGGTTCGAGACCTGCCTGGGCAACTTGGTGAGACCTCATCTCTACAATAAATCAAAAATTAGCCGGGTAGTGTGCGCCTGTAGTTCCAGCTACTCGGAAGGCTGAGGCAGAAGGATCGCCGGAGCCCAGCAGGTCGAGGCTGCAGTGGCCGGAAGCGGCCACTGCACTCCAGTCTGGGTGACAGAGTAAGACTCCAACACAAAAAAAAAAAAAAAGAAGAAGAAATAACATAGACAAGTGGGACCTCATTAAATTAACGAGCTTCTGCAAAGCAAAAGAAGCCATCAAGAGAGCAGGGAGACAGCCCACAGAATGGGAAAAAATATTTGCCAACTGTATATCTGACAAAGGCCTAACATCTAGGATCTACAAGGAATTCAAATGCATCGAAAGGAAAAAAACAAACAGCCCCATTAAAAAGTATGCAAAAGACTGTGAATAGACACTTCTCAAAAGAAGATATACGGGCAGCCAACAGACACATGAAAAAGTGCTCAGCCTCACTCATCATCAGAGAAATGTAAATCAAAACCACACTGAGATACCATCTAACCCCAGTAAGAATGGCCATCATTAATAAAACAAACAACAATAGATGCTGGCAAAAGGAAGAAAAAGGAGAAAAAGGAAAGTTTCTACATTGCTGGTGGTAATGCAAACTAGTGCAACCTCTTTGGAAGACAGTGTAGTGGTTTCTGAAAGAACTAGAAATTGACCTTCCATATGACCCAGCAATTCCACTATTGGGAATATACCTGGAGGAACTCAAATCATTCTACAAAAAAGATACCTGCACACATATGTTTGTGGCAGCTCTATTCACAATAGCAAAAACATGGAACCAACCATGTTGCCCATAGAAGTTGAACTCGTTAGAGAAAGTGTGGTACACATACATGGTGGAATATTATGCAGCCATAAAGAAGGACAAATATATGGACTTCGCAGCAACCTTGGATGGATTTAGAGTTAATCATACTCAGTGATCTATCACAGAAACAAAGAACAGAGTACCATATGTTCTCACTCATAAGAGGACCTTGAACAATTATAATACTATAAGAAAGCATTTGGCAGTAATGAGAAACTGCCGGGGGTGGGGGGGTTGACAGTTGAGGGAAGCTGCTAGGGGAGGGAGGGACATACCTCATCAAAAAGGGTACCTGCATAATCAACGTTTGTATACCTAACCCTGAATTGTACCCCACATCTATATAATAAAAAAAACTGAAGAGCAAAAAAAAAAAATAAAAAATAGAAATCTATTTTACTTAAAGATGTGGGGTACAATTCAGAATTAAGTATACAAGTGGTCATTGTACAGGTAAAGTTTGGGCCTACCTTTGGTCCCCACTTTGCCTGGTTTGAGATAAGCTATGCTTATTGGTGTTGTGTGCAAAAATCATTAACAAAATACTGGCAAATCTCATCCATCAAATATATCATTCTTTTT
>CAUYQG010095464.1:0-26719 GCA_963574415.1 Tarsius wallacei
ATAAAGCATATTAGCTACCTGGGTTGCTGTAACAAATTACAGAAGATTTGGTGGCTTATAACTGCCAGGGGAGGGAGGGGCGCACCTCATCAACAAGAGTAGCTGCACAATGAACATTTGTATACCTAACCCTGAATTGTACCCTACATCTTAAAAAAAAGAGAGAGAGAGAGAGAGAGAGAGAGAGAAATGTGTTTTCTCACATTTCTGGAGGTTCAGAATAAGGCTGTTGTCAGGGTCAGCTCCCTCTAGAGGCTCTGAGGGAGAATCCATCCCATGCCTCTCAGCTTCTGGCAGCTACAGGCAATTCCTGGCTTTCCCTGGCTTTGGAGTACAATCCTGGTCCTCAGTCTTCCTATGGCTTTCCCCTCTGTGTCTCTGTGTCAAAACTTTCCCCTCTGTGTCAAAACTTCCTCTTACAAGGACATCAATCATTGGATTAGGGGCCCACCCAAAATGCAAGATGATCTCATTTTAAGACCCTTCACTTAATTGCAAAGACCCTATTTCCAAATAAGGTCACATTCACAGGGACCAGGGGTTGGTACTCAGATATATCATTTTGGGGATATTCAGCACACTATGCAAGGCATTCCATCGCAATTTTTCAAAATAATTAGAAGGATTTTTTTTAATGGCTGTTGTTCACAGTGATGATGCCAAAGGTAGAGTTTTTATTGCAATTTAGCCCAATTAAAGGGAATAGTTTCATCCAATTGGGTCATCTAGGGGTTTACCTGTCCTCTAGGAAGGTCTCTTAAATAGAATGTCATGTGAGCTATGTGTTCTTTGTGGACAGAACTTCATTGTAGGTGAAGTCAGGTGATTCACAGGACTCCTAGCATGAAGCAGAGTTTTGGGCCAGGACCTCTTGGTGGGAGGCTGCCTAATACAGTAAAGAAGTTCCTAACTAAAGCAATGTGATGATCAGCCAGGGTGATTTTGATAAAAGGGCCCCCTTGTCCCAAGAACCTCTATCATCCCTTCCCCTGTTTTGCCTTTTTAATGGGAATCTCCGCTTGTGATGCAATGGTTGGGACCACCTATTCCAGGTTGCTGCTGGTGTCCTTTCCATTAGTAGCATGGGAGGAAGAGGAAGCACATGGTCTGTCATAACAGGGGTGCCCTTGAGATTCTACTTGGGTTTGCTATCATGGCTCCTTTCCAAAAAAAGGATACATTTGTCACTCTCTGAACTTTAATGCCCTCATGTATAAAATGGAGTAAAAGATTTAACTCCTAGAGGTGTTATAAAGATTAAATGACACACTGTATGTAAAACCTAAACACAACATCAGGTAGGTGTGGAGGAAGAGAGAACTGTACTAATGGTATGGATGTATGTATGCATTGGTATCCTGGGATTTCTGGTGATGATCACTGTGTGATGGAAGAAGTGCATAACCACTCTGATTCCTCTCTCTAGAGCTGATGTCTATGGGCCTTCTCTCTTCTTGACAAGGTCATTGATTTTTACCTTTGTTCTTCAGCAATCATTGTTCTCCAGGAGGAAAAGCCATTTAACAAAAATCCTGGAATGAACACTGAGAAGAGGACCTTGGGAGGTTCTGGTGCAAACCCAGGTGCTTCTAATCAAGACAGACTCTCTGCTCACCTGCAGACTTAGCCTGGACTTCAGAGTAAATCACCTAAAGCCTGCATACTTCAAGAATTTAATAGGACAGATTTCCCGGAGTGTTTTAAGGGCAGCAGCTCATTCTCAAATAAGAATTTTTCTGCAAGTACCAAGCATATCTTTACACTGGTACTTTCTTAGGTGGCATTTATCATAAAAACTGCAATTCTTCTAAAATATGATCTATCCAAGAGCTGGCATGTGAAGTCTTCTAGGATCTGGCTCCAACCTACATCCTAGATGAAATCATCATCTACCAAATCACCATATGCTCTAGCCATGATTAGTCTTCTCAGCTGCCATAACAAAATACCATAGGCTGGGTGGCTTAAGGAACAGATGTTTATTTTCCCACAGTTCTGGCGTCTGGAAGCCCAGGATCAAAGTGCCAGCATGGTCACCGGCTGGTGAGGGCTCTCTCTTTGGCTTGTAGGCAGCCACCTCCTCACTGTGTCCTCGCATGACCTTTCCTCAGATATAGCTCTCTGGTGTCTCTTCTTATCAGATCAGGGTTTCCTCTTCTTTTATCTCTTTTATCCTTCCCTACACTTGGGATTAGTGCTTCAACATATGAATGGGGGTATACAACATTCAGCCCACAACACAAAGCTACTGATCCCCACACATTTAAACCTCAAAGCAATTTGTGAGGTAGGTAATATTTTAATCGCCATTTTACTCTTGCATAGAGAGGATGAGTCACTTGCCAAGGTCACACAGCTAGCAGGAGGCAGAGCCATGATGTTCATCCAAGTGTTCTGGCCCCAGGGTCTCCGCTGCTGATGCTTTGCTGCCAACAGGTCTGGAAGAGAGCTTGCAGGTCACTTCGTTCACCACCTCATTCCACAGTGTGGACTCAGAGGTCCCAAGCGGCAAGAGGACGTGCCTGAGCTCACACAGCTGGCTAATATCAAGACTGAAACTAGACTCCTATCTTCCAGAACATGATTCATTTCACTGTGCCATTAGATTCTTTTGACAGAAAATTTTGTAAAGATTTAGACACATCCTCATGTTTCCCCACCTTGAATGACAGTTCTCTGGGGACAAAGATGGCTTTCACTACTGTTTTTCTGAAAGTTTTTACTCTGTCCTCCATAGGTAGGAAGAGGATGCCATGCTCAAGTTCACAGACGGTGTTTTCCAGCCCAGCACACCTCCTTCTCATCTGAAGGGGCAGCTCCCTTCCTCCTGATCAAATGCAGATTTGGGGAACCATCATCAGCCCTGTCAGTTTTTGTCTCTCCTTCCCTCAGCCATCATGAGCCCATGGCAGTGCCTGGAAAGTTAGCAAAGAGAGAGATGGCAGGGACTAGCTGTCTTTTCTGGCAGCCATCTTTGTTTACGAGAGAATTTGGAGGGAGGTACCAGGATTAAATTAGATCACATATGTGAAGTGCTTAGGAAAGAGCCTGGCTCATAGAACTAGAATGAGAGTCACGTGCAGGCACGGACCTGTGTCTGTTGTCATTACTGATGTGCTGCTCTAACAGGGTCTGATAATAGTATCTGGCACATAGCAGATAGGAGATGTGTGTGGAATGAATAAATGCATGAACAGACATTCTGGCTCTATGACCTCATGACCAGGTGGGACTTCTCTGTCCTCCCTAACCCTCCACTTAGGTTTCCCACCATAACTCTTACTCCAGTGTAGAGTCCATTTTCAGGGATAGTGCTCTGTGCACATCTCATGTCCCGATCAGAGCCATCATAGTCACCAGTGGCCTCTAAACTGCAAGGAACCTGCTAGGCAAAGAGAGCAGAGTGGGGCACAGATGGCTTCTCATGGGGGCTGGTGAGCAGAGATGGAGGATTTCACACTGGGAAATAAACAGTCATCCTTCTCAGATTTTCCAGAACAGTTCTGATTATATGCAACATAATTATTTTCATAGAGATGACTCACCAAATAACTAAATGTGGTTTCATTTTTATGCCTTCAATAGGATTTCTTATTTAAATAAATCAACGAATCAATAAAGCAAAAGCCTTCCTCAACACCAAGACTACTCATTTGGACTTTGGAAATACATTTACTTTATTTGTAGATCATCCTGACTGGAAAGGAGCCAAAGAATAAATCGCCTAGGATCCATGAAAGACTTGAGGGGTTGAAATCACTCATCTCCCCTGACTAAAAGAGGGTTATCATATATGATTGTACAGGTTGTGCACTGTTCAAGGCTGCTATACACAAGGAATCTTTATTTGCACTGCAGACATTATTGATTTGTGTGTTTAATTCAGTGATTTTATGGCCAGTGGCAGTTTTATTCTAGTATAATTAATATACACCATTAAGACAATATCAAGCAGACTAAAATTATATGTCTTGAGAAAAGAGTGCCTGTTCTAATTAGCACAATGGCATCCTCTAAACTGCTGATGGCTTAGATTGAACATCCAGTTCTATGAGAGTCATGGGCCTGGGCTGGAGAAGCCAGGATGAAGAGCACGAAAAGGAAAGTTAGCAACTGACTGCAGGATGTTGGTTAAATGACAGGTATGTAAACTTACACATTATTTCAGTGCTTCTCAAACTTGGCTACATATTGGACTCTCTCAGGGAGATTTATAAAATACTGATGCCTGAGTCCCACCTCTAGAGATTTTAATTTAACTAGTCCGAAATATAAACTGGACATTGAGATATTTAAAAGCTCCTCATGTCATTCTAAGGAGCAGCCAAGGTGAGAATCACATATTATTTGTTGAATGGGTGACAGACAGATAGGTAGATAGATGGGTGGGTAGATAACTAAACAGACATGATGTATGGGCAGATGAATAAATGAATGGACTGAGGAATTCTTCATAGAAGATCATGGTTTGACACGATTTTCGTGTTCTGGCATTTTCTTATCTCCAGACAAATTCTCTCACATCATGACCCAACTCCTTGCACCCCACACTCCAGCCATACCGAATTTCAATCCATTCTTCTAATGTGGTGACCTTTTTGCAACTCTGGGCCTGTCTCTTCTCTGTTCTCATTGATTAGAATGTTTTTCCTTCTTCTGACTGCCTGGATAACCCCTGCTCAGATTTCAGGCTTCTACATAAAGATGGTTTCATACTGGAAGACCACCTAGACTCCTCTAGACCCTGGTTTCAATCCTGCCACCCAAGTTCCTGTGGTGCCTTGTCTTTTCCCATAAGAGCACCTACCACTTGGAATTGCCAGTTGGACCCAGAGGAGGAGAAAAGGAAAAACCCAGTGGTTCATTTCTCATGGTCCCATGCTGCATGGCCTCATGCCAATTCAGGCATTTGAGGTCAAATACTTGCTTGGACAAAATCTGTGCTTCATCCTTTGATGGCTCAATAAAAACATGATGCCCTTGGTGGGTGCCCCCCTCTTCTCATCCTGCCCTGCAGTTAGCATTTAAGCTGGTCATACAACCCACCGAGTTATCACTGAGAGTAACTTTCTCTATGTCCACTCAGATCAGGATCAGAGAATTTCTGACGGCAAAGGTCAGAAGGAACATTCTCCTCAGATTCTGCATTGTAATAATTCTGCATTGTAACAACAAACAAATGGATGTGCAACTGGGAATGACTCACCCAGGGTCTCACATGAATTAGTTGCAGAACCAAGACTCAATCCCAAGTTTCCCGACTCCAAGTCTAGGCTCCCCCACATTCAAGTTCTCTTTGGAAAATTCCCAGAATTCTAAAGTCTGGTCCCTTCTCCCCTACCCTTCCAATGCCAAGGCAGTCCTACACGAATGAAGCCTTGCATTAAAGTCTACAACGAAGACACGAGTGGGAGCAGTTGGCAGGACAGCAACCTGTCACACCCAAGGCATCATCATTAGTACAGGCGTAGTTTCTCTACAGGCAGCTCTTAGACACATCTGTGAGAGGTGGGCTGCAGAAACCCTCTGGGAAATTTTGTGCTGGAGAGTCAGTACTGAAAATTTGTGGTGACAGGAAA
Source organism: Tarsius wallacei (assembly GCA_963574415.1). Taxonomy (NCBI): domain Eukaryota; kingdom Metazoa; phylum Chordata; class Mammalia; order Primates; family Tarsiidae; genus Tarsius; species Tarsius wallacei. The sequence goes on from CAUYQG010095464.1 coordinate 5,580, forward strand.
AGGGGGAAGTCAGTCACTGAGAGAGCAAAGCCACTGCACTGGGAGTTGACTCTGCCTCTCGAGTGAGAAAGAAAGTTAAGGGCTTTTAACTTGGAACCAAAGATTGGCTGTCTCCTTGTCCACGGGGGATCATGGGAAGCACAGGAAAACACCAGAGCAGGGGTTTCAAACCTGCCCACAAACACGTTTTGTTCGGGGTACCGGTGGCTTTTTATGCCTAAGCCACTATTTAAAGTTAAGAGAAAGGCCGCGCGTCTCCGCGACGGGGCTGCCTCCTCCAGGCCGTTCTGTGAGGGCGGCGAGGACGCGCAGCCAGCCGAGACGGTGGCGTGGACGTGGACCCGGCGGCAGCCGCCAACCCCCGGCCCAGCGCCACTGCCGAGGGCGCCCCGAGGGCTCCGTGGGGGCGCGCCCGCCGCCGCGGCGTCTCCGGGGACCTGGGGAGCTCGGCGCTGCACCGATGGCCCGGCTCCCGCGGCCCGCGCTGTCCCGCCTGCTCTCCCTCCTGGCTGCGGCGGTCAGGTGCCAGAAGCAGGCCCAGAGCACCGACCGGAGGGCCACCCTGAAGACCATCCGGAACGGCGTTCACAAGATCGACACGTACCTGAACGCCGCTTTGGACCTCCTGGGAGGAGAGGACGGGCTCTGCCGGTTTAAGTGCAGCGACGGATCAAAGCCTTTTCCACGTTATGGTTATAAACCCTCCCCACCGAATGGCTGTGGCTCTCCACTGTTTGGTGTTCATCTTAACATTGGTATGCATTCCCTGACAAAGTGCTGCCACCAACATGACAGATGCTATGAGACCTGTGGCAAAAGCAAGAACGACTGTGATGAGGTGTTCCAGTATTGTCTAAGATCTGCCGAGATGTGCAGAAAACACTAGGACTAGCTCAGCACGTTCAGGCCTGTGAAACAACAGTGGAGCTCTTGTTTGACAGTGTTATACATTTAGGCTGTAAACCTTACCTGGACAACCAACGAGCTGCATGTAGGTGTCGCTGTGAAGAAAAGACTGATCTTTAAAGAAGATGCTGATAGCTGGTGACAGATGAGGATGAAAGAACATAACCTATGACAAATAACTAATATTTTTACAGCATAAAGCTGACTTCTTTTTGCAAAAGGATTATTTTAAAGACGTTACAAGAGTTTCTATTTTGACATTAAAACCTCAAGGTGAAAAGAAAACAAGTGGGGGGAAGGGTGATGAGGGCATACCTGCCTTCTCAGGTGTCTTCCTGGGTGTTGCTGCCTTAATATGCCAATGTCTTGACCAGTCTCAAAAACATGTGTGTGTTAAAGGGAGAATTTTTGAAAAGAATGTGTACTCAGTTTTTGCAACCATATTTATGAAAAAAAAAGAGATCAAATATAAAATTCATCATAAGGTTTGTTCAACATTATCTTATTTGGAAATATGGTTAAATCTTCACTTAGAAGTATTATTCGTTTACTATGAAATTTTAATACAGACTTATGCCTGGAAAAATAAATAAATAAAAAATAAAGTTAAGAGACTTCACATAAAGCAGGAAGATCTGGCAACACTGGGCCCTCTAGTGCCATGAGGCACTGATAGAAGGGAGGGGAGCATTGGCTGCCCCTGGAGTCAGAACCTGGGCTCCTTGAGCCCCAGGCCGTCCTGCTCACTCGTGGCCTCACTCGGACCCTGTGGGCCTGTGACTAGGGCTTCGCACGAGCCTCCCAGCCTGTCTTGCCTGTAGTTGTCATCACATTCTGCCTCATATCACAGATTCTTGTGTGCTTGCCTCACCTCCTGACAGGCCTCTGAGCCCTCTGAGGCCTTGTCTTATTTATCTCTGTAATCTAAGGGCCTAAACCATCTCTAGTACATAATAGGCTCTCAAAGCATTCTTGAAATGAATGAATCCCATTTCAAGGTTCTAGCTTAAAGTCACACTATAGGTTTGTAAAATTTTATTTTGCAAATTATCCAGGAGCTTGGCTTGCTCCAAAACATCAAAAAGAAGCTTTGCTAAATAAAATTGTCCGTAAGATGATAAGAAAACTAAGATAATCTCCTTGGATTTCTTTTAGTACTTAAAAAGAGGCAGGCCTCTTTCAGGGGAGGTTGAGCACAGCCCTGTTGAAGACGGGAAATGGACCCATTCAGATGGCCCTCAGCCCTGGGATCTCCTCACCTGAGGCAACAGTGGGGAGAGCCGGAGTGAGGAGCAGTGTGATGGTGAGGGAAGAGTGTGGGCGTGGGAGTCAGAGGAATTCAAGACCGAGCCCTGGCCTCCTCACTCATCACATCGCACGGCTTCAGGCTTGTGCTTTACCTCTTAAGCCTCCATTGAGGGCCCTCTTTAAATCGCTAACAACCTTTGCTTTCAAAACTAGTACCTGTGCATGGTACCAAATTCAAAAGGTACAAAGTAAAAAGCTTCTTTCCTACCGGTCGCTAAAGCCACTCAGCTGCCTTCATCAGAGAAAGCCTCCGTTAGCAGGTCCTTGGGTATCCTTCCAGAGATTTCCTATGAATATGTAACATACATGAATATAAATATGTATGGAAATATATACATACTTTTAATATAAACATTCACCTTAGTCTGTATCTTCTTTCTTCATTTACATCAGAAGATGTAAAAATCTTACAACAGAAAGAATAGCCTCATTTTTTTTTGAGTCAGAGTCTCACTTTGTCACCCAGGCTGGAGTACAGTGGCACACTGCTCACGGCCACCACAGCCTCAACCTGCTGGGCTCAAGCTATCCTTCCACCTCAGTCTTCCAAGTAGCTGGAGCTACATGCATGTGTCACCATGCCCAGCTAATTTATTTATTTATTTATTGTAGAGATGAGATCTCACCATGTTTCCCAGGCTGGTCTCAAACCCATAGGCTCAGACAATCCTCTCGCCTCCACCTCCCGAAGTGTTGAGATTACAGGCGTGAGCCACCATGCCCAGCTAGAGTAGCCTCATTTTTAATGACTGCACAATATCCTATTGATGGATGTGCCATGAGTTGATTTAATCAGTCTACTGTCAGTGTTCATTGATAATAGACTTCCAAGCTCTTCTGTTTCCACACTAATAAAATGGATGAGATATATACGCACACTCTGTAAGTATTCATGGAGCTATGGGATAAATTTCAGTAGGTGGAATTGTTGTGTATGGGGTATGTACAGTTACATTTTGATAGGCAGTGCCAAACTGCCCTTCACAGAAGTTATAATTCAAACTCAATAGGCATGTTCTAAGCAGACATTGCCCTTTGTCTTTCTCTCTGCCTTTATTCATTGGCCTGATGTACCAAATATGAATTGAAAATAGTTACTACTGTGTTAAATTCACAGCAGATCATTATTTTGTACTGAGCTCCTGCTACAGTCCCCAACAGATCAGACCAAACTAGAATGGAGTCCTTTGTGCTAGGTACCTTCTTCTGTCCACGTCCAACTAAACTTTAAACCTTTTAAACTGAACTTTAAAATGCACCTGTTTTTCAAAAACAAGAGACTCACAGCAACCAATCAGAAGAGGCCCAGTCTACCTGAGCCAGCTTGATAAGGAAGCCCCTCTGCTTTAATCCTGTAAGGAAAATAGCTTTGTAACAACCAATTGCTTTTTGTTCATTGTTTTAGCTTTCTTCACCTTTTCTTGCCTATAAAGCCTATCTTCTCTGCTCTACTCATTGAAGCACTTTCTAAATCTTGAGATGGGATGCTGCCCGACTCATGAATAACTAATAAAAGCTAATCATATCTACAAACTAAATGTGTTGAAATTTTGCTTTTTGACAATCTCCACAATTGTTTTGAGGATTTATTTAGAATACTTGGCACTGCTCATCCCTTCCCCCTTCAGAAATTTTCTAAAGGAATCTTCTTTGGCCACCTGTCGTGGCTAAATGACAGGCTCTGACTGCAGCAGGAATATGCCCATGCTGTAGAACAGCTTCTATGCTGAGGCAGCATGTTCTTAAGAATACATTGTCCTCAGCAGAATGAGAGATGCCCTTTTAATACTTCTATCTGAATGTTTTACATTGTCAAATACTAATCAATCAAGAAGTTCATTTAGGTAAAAGAAAGTGATGAGAGCAGTCATTCTTTGGAGTGAAAATGTTGACTTATCACCAGTGAAGTGGAAGATGAATTTGGTTCTCAACCTATAGTTAGTCAAAGAGCAAATGTCATTATAAATTGAAAAATCGGACACTGGAGGCAAGATGGCAACAAGACAGGTTGGAGTGTGAGAGTCTCCACAAAAGCAAGCATCCATAAAGACTCTCTGCCTGAGTGGGTGTGTGCCAGTGGGTGAGTGAAAGTCTGTCTGAGGGGAGACTAGGTTCATGCATCTGGGTCTCTCCTCTGGAAGTGACTGCAACCTACCACTGCCCTGAAATTGGAGCCCCCAGTGGGCAGGATCATCTGTCATTCTTGGGGCCCTCTTGAAAGAAGACAGCAGAGAACAGCTGCTCCTCACCAGCTGGCACCTGGCCCACATCATCACCTGTGGCAGCAGACTGGGCATGAGCAGGAGAAACCATGGGGAAGAGCCCCGCAGACAGTAAGGAGATGCCGACACCATCTCCTCAGTCCTGGACGGGGCAGAGACTTGCATTGCCCTGCCCGGTTCCACCCAGCCTCCTTCTTGAGACCCAGAGGCTATCCTCTAATTGAACTCAGAAAGACAGATGCCCCTGCTTCATGATGGACAGAAAGACAGATGCCCCTGCTTCATGATGGAACAGTCACAGACATGTCAGATCTGAGTGGGAGACTTGACAGTATCAGCAGTGAGTAGGGTGAGTCTGGATCTGATCCATTCTCCTCCCACAGTAGTCCGTGGGGCATCTGGCCCATCTGAGAACAACCCTATCAGCCTGTGCCGAGAGAAGGGGAGGAGCTAGAGACCAGAGCTGCTCCTTAATGTGGAGGCAGCAGCCAAAAGAAACCTAGAGTTACAGAAATGCCCACAGAGTGAGTTGAGGTTTTTTTTTTTTAGTTTGTTTATTTTAGCTTTTGCTTTTTTTCTTCTCTTTCTTTCTGTTCTTGTTTACATTTTTGTACTTGCATTGTTTCTGTTATTTTAATGTGTTTTTCCTTGGATTTTTCTGTTTATGTATGGGTATTTTGGGGGAGAGTACATCAACAGGGGGATTTGGTTTGTTTGCATGATTGTCTGTATTTTTTTCTGTCTTTGTCTCTCTGTTAATTTGTTATTTGGGAGGCCTGTCTATTTTCCCTCTTCTTCTTCTTTCTCTCCACCTTCATTTTGTCTTCCTCCTTCCTTTTTTCATTCTTTTCCTTTTCCTTATTTTATTTTGCTTTCAGGGGGCAAACATACACCCCTACTGCATGGACAGATTGTAAGGCAGTGGGAAGTGGGTTCCAGGGGACCCACTCACCTGTCAGCAGATACTGGGATCTGCCTCTGAATAACAGCTCCCCCCCTTAATTAAATCTCAAAACTGCAAAAAGCACAGGCCCACACCTCCAGTCCAGCTTCAGAATTCAACAAAGCCAGAGGATACATAAGGAAGAATAGAAGATTGAGCAAACAGAAGTAAAAGCTATCCCCCATCACTGAACAACAGAATTAAAGAAAAGGCTTTTAAAAGGAGGGGTGGTGAGAAAAACATACATAAATAAAGAAAAACAAAGACTATCAGTCTCATCCAGATCCCTGGAAGGACAACCACTGAGAATACAGACTTGAAACTCAAACAATGAGGAGTCCCCAGAATGACTGGTCTCAAACCACAAATCCAGATATCAGGATGTTAATAGAGAGAATACATTGAAATGAGGAGAGACAAGAGGAGGAAATGAAGGAGTTGATAACTGGGATAACAACAATAAAATATACAGTGAATGAAATAAATAACAAACTGATAAGCATGGAAAGCAGAAATAACCAAGCAGAAGAAAGAATCTCATAATTTGAGGACCAAAATATGGAACTAACCAAAAATTTTAAAAAACATAGAAAAGAAGCATAAAAAGACAGAACAAAACCTCCAAGAGATGAGCGATTATGTCAAGAGGTCAATCTAAGATTAATTGGAATTCCTGAGGCAGATGGAGAGATGGAGACCAACCTGGAACAAACATTCCAGGAAATTATCCAAGAAAACTTCCCTCATTTCATCAGAGATACTACTATTCAAACACAAGAGATTCACAGAACCCCTGCAAGACAACAAATGAGAAGACCAACTCCTAGAAACATAGTAATTTGCTTACACAAAGTAGGTATAAAAGAAAAAAATCCTAAGTCAGCAAGAGAGAAAGGTCAGACTACCTACCAGGGAAGACCAATTAGATTAGTGACAAACTTACTGACAGAAACACTTCAGTCTAGAAGAGATTGCAATCCAATCTTCGAAGTTCTCAAAGATAAACAATTTCAAACTAGAATTACCTACCCAGCTAAGTTAAGTTTCATCAGTGATGGAGAATTAAAATCCTTCCCAGACATTCAATCCTAAAGAGTTTATACCACGTCCAAACCAGCTCTACAAGAAACACTTAAGAAAGTATTAAACACAGCAAAAAGGGGAACAAAGAATGATAAAAAAGAACAAGAATGCAGGAAAGAGATTAAAAATGCACATAAATCAATCCCAAAATCAAAAGAAAGACAACAAACAAACAAATCGCTGCAACAACAACAAACTCTATAAGAACCTCATGACAGGGATAAACTCTCACATGCCAATGATTAGCAAGAATGTGAATAGACTAAATACACCACTGAAAATACATAGAATGGCAAATTAGATAAAACATTATGATACAACAATGTATTGTCTCCAAGAGACTCATCTCACCAGAAAGGACACTCACAGCCTCAAAGTAAGAGGAGGAAAACAAATTTTCAGGTGAATGGAACACAAAAGAAAGCAGGAGTCATGACCGTAATACCAGACAAAATACCCTTTAAGCTATCAAAATCCAAAAAGGTACTGAAGGACACTACATAATGATAAAAGGTTCAGTCCATCCTAAACATAAATGCACCCAACATACGAGCACCAACTTTCACAAAGCAGCTTCTAGGTAAACTAAAAAAAGATATTGACTCTAACACTGTCATACCTGGGGAATTAAATACCCCACTAACAACCTTAGACAGAGAATCGAGACAAAAAACAAGGAGATCTGAAATCTTAACATGATGTTTGACCAAATGGACTTAACTGGTAAACTACAGAACACTCCACCCAACAGCCACAGAATATACATTCTACTCATCACTACATGGAATGTACTCTAAGATTGACCATATCCTCAGACATAAATCAAGCATAAACAAATTCCATAAGACTGAAATACTGTCATGTACCTTCTCAGACCACAGTGGAATAAAAATAAATATCAACACCAACAAAGTTCCCCCCAAACCAACAAAGACATGGACACTAAACAGCATGATGCTAAACAACTCCTAGGTTAACATGGGAATCAAAACAGAAGTTAAAAGATTCCTGGAAATAAATGAAAATGAAGAAACATCTTACCAAAATCTCTGGGATGCCATGAAAGCAGTACTAAGAAGCGAATTCATATCTCTATGAACATACATGAAGAAAATGGAAAGATCATAAGTTAACAGTCTAACAAATCACCCGAGGAAGCTGGAAAAACAAGACCACAAGAACCTTAACTTCAGCAGAAGAATCCAGATCACCAAAATAATAGCCCAAATTCGAGACATAGAAGACAAAACTATAAGACAAAAAAAAAAAAAAAAAAATCAACATAACCAAAAGTTAGTTCTTTGAAAGGATAAACAAGACTGATGTACCCCTAGCTAGACTGACCAAGAAAAAGAGAGAAAAATCCCAAATAAACACAATCAGAAATGCAAAAGATCAAGTCACAATGGACCTCAAAGAAATACAAAAGATTATCAGAGATTACTATGTACACCTATATGGAAAAAATTTGAAAACCTATATGAAATGGAGGACTTTCTGACATCACACACTCTCCCCAGGTTGAAACAAGAAGAAATCGAGATCCTAAATAGACCAATAACAACCCAGGAAATCAATTATGTCATAAGAAAACTATTTACAAAAAAAAAAAAACCCTGGACCAGATGACTTTCCGGCAGTATTCTACAAAACATACAAGGAGGAACTGATACCAATCCTATTGAAACTATTCCAAGCAATCGAGAAAGATGGAACCCTCCCAAATCATTTTTTGAAGCTAACATCACATTGATACTCAAACCAGGTAAAGATCCAATAAAGAAAGAGAATTACAGGCTAGTATCCTTGATGAACATACTTGCAAAACTTCTTAACAAGATTCTAGCAAACCAGATCCAACAACACATCTCAAAAATCATTCACCATGACCAAGCAGGCTTCATCCTGGGAAGTAGGGCTTGTTGAACTTCCACAAGACCATAAATGTAATTAAATACATCAACAGATGCAATAACAAAAAACATATGATTATATCGTTAGACGAGGAAAAAGCTTTTGATAAAATCCAGCACCCTTTCTTGATAAAATCCTTCAAACATTTAGGCATAGGTGGAACATATCTCAAAATAGTAAGAGCCATACGAGAAACTCACAGCTAACATACTGCTAAACAGACAGAAACTGGAACAATTTCCCCTGAAAACCAGAACAAGACAAGGATGCCCACTCTCACCTCTCCTTTTCAACACAGAATGGAAACCCTAACTACAGCAGTCAGACAAGAGAAGGAAATCAGCAGTCTCCAAGTAAGGAAAGAGGAAGTCTTTGCAGAAGACATGATTCTGTACGTCGAAAACAAAAGAGAATCTGTCTAAAACCTCCTTGCACTGATAAAGGACTTCGGCAAAGTCTCAGGGTATAAAATCAATGCACAAAAGACAGTTGCATTCCTATATACCAACAATAAACAAACAGAAACCCAAATAAAAAGCACAATCCCATTCACAATAGACACACACACACACACACACACACACACACACACACACACACACACAAATACTTTGGCATCTTCCTACCTGGAGACATGAAAGACCTTTACAATAAAAACTACAAAACACTGCTCAAAGAAATCAAAGATGACACAGACGAATGGAAAAATATTCCATGCTCATGGATTGGAAGAATCAACATTGTTAAGATGTCCATCCTACCCAAGGCAATCTACACATTTAACGCAATGCCCATTAAATTACCAGCAGCATTCTTCTCAGACCTGGAAATGATAATACAGGATTTCATATGGAAACATAAATGACCACTAATAGCCAAAACTGTCCTTAGCAAAAAAAAAAAAAAGAAAGAAAGAAAACACAAAGCAGAAGGTATCACACTCCCAGACTTTAAGCTTTATTATAAAGCTACAATAATCAAATAGCCCGATATTGGTACAAGAACAGGGATATAGACCAGTGAAATAGAATAAAGATTCCAGAAGCAAAATCTCAATTTCTCAACCAACTCATCTTTGACAAAGCCTCTACTAACAACCACTGGGGAGAGGAGAACCCATTCACTAAATGGTGCTGGGAAAACGGGCTGATCACATGCAGAAGATTAAAACAAGACGCCTACCTATCACCATACACAAAAATCAATTCAAAATAGATCAAAGACCTAAACATAAAACTTCAAAACTATAAGAACCTTAGAAAACACAGGAGACATCCTTATGGAAAATGGAACTGGCAACCAATCCCGATCAAAATCCCAAGTGCCCATGCCATAAGAGATAACATAGACAAGGGGGACGTCATCAAACTGAAAAGCTTCTGCAAAGCCAAAGAAAACATCAAGAGATTGGAGAGACAGCCTAAAGAATGGGAAAAATATTTGCCAACTATATATCTGACAAAGGCCTAACATCTAGGATCTACAAGGAACTCAAACATGCCAAAAAGAAAGAAAAAAAAAAGCAGCCCCATTACAAAGTGGGCAAAAATATGAATAGAAAGTTCTCAAAAGAAGACATATGAGCAGCCAACAGATACATGAAAAAAATGCTCAATCTCACTAGTCATCAAAGAAATGCAAATTAAAACTACACCTAACTCCACCTAACTCCAATCAGGATGGCCATCATTAATAACTCAAAACAACAGATGCTGGAGTGGAAGCAGGCAAAAGGGAACCCTTCTACACTGTTGGTGGGAGTGTAAATTAGCGCAGCCTCTGTAGAAAACAGTGGTGATTCAAGTCACTCTATGAAAAAAGATACCTGCACACGTATGTTTATTGCAGCATTGTTCACAATAGCAAGAACATGGAACCAACCATGCTGCTCATCAAAAGAGGACTGGATTTTTAAAAATGTAGTACATATACACTATGGACAAAGAAGGACAAAATCATGAACTTCACAGCAACCTGGATGAACTTAGAGTCTATAATACTGAGTGATCTATCACAGAAACAAAGAACTGAGTATCACATGTTCTCACTCACAAGCAGACCTTGAACAATTATTGTAATACTATAAGAAAGGTATTGGCAGGACTGAGAAACTGCCAGGGTGGGGAGCGGGATTGGCAGTAGTGGGAAACTGCCAGGGGAAGGGTTGATACACCTCATCAACAAAGGTACCTGCAAAATGAACATTTGTGTAGCCTAACCCTGAATTGCACCAATCTTTAAAATTAAAAATTTTAAATTAGATAAATAAATAAATTGAAAAATCACTCATCAATGGTCTTCTGGTATGACTGCAATAACTCCAATCTCTTCCTTGTCACTGTACCCCATTTTTTACCCCTCAGATCAACTCTTTATTCCCTATGCAGAGGCAGCGGCAGTTATCAGTGACACTTCATTTTCTTTTTCAAGCTCTCCTCTGGGTTACTTCTAAATGTAGTTTAACAAAGAAAAAAGGAACAGTCCAGTGGGAACAGGGGACATGGACTTACGAGCCAGTCTGTGCCGCCAGGCTGTCTGCATCAGGAGTCTCTTTTAGAGGTTCTGAGCTCCTCCTGGGCTTAGCTTGCTTTGCCTGAGAGCAGGTGATCAGTGATGAAGATTCCAGGGAGTTTGTGTTTCAGGATTCCTTATATCCTTCCTAAAAATAAAGGAGCTGGATACCTTCGGGTTTTATTTTTATTTGTTTATTTCGTTTAAAAAAAATTTATTAGGGAAAGAAGAGAAGGAAAGACAAAGATTTGTGGCACAAAGACCTGCCATGGGCGAGTTTATCAAAAAAGAAAAACCAACACCTTCAGATTTATATGTAAGAGACCTCTGTTCAAATGAAAAGACTAACCTTAAAATCTTTCTTAAACTTTTTTTTAGTCTTGATACAAATTATTGCCTGGGGTTGTGTTTTTAAATAGTGAAATTATTTAGGTATTAAAGTTCCAGTCCTCAGATTAGGCTATTGTGATATTGATTTTTATCTATGCCTTAAATGGTATCAATAGCAGGCAATGAAAGGGAAATAATATCATGGGCCTGTTGAACTGCATTAAGGCCAAGTTCACCATTACTGAATCTACAGTTGCAGCACACATTTGCCCAACCCAGCTGAAACCATGCCCAAGGGTGTCTCTGTCCTGAATGAAGAAGTCTCAGTGGCATGAGTTTGGGGCAGGTTGGCCTGAAACTGAAAACCTCTTCCCAGGAGTGGGGGGGTTAGAGCAGCGAATGCTGATCTTGGCTTCTCACTGGAATCCCACAGGAGGCTTTAAAACTTCTGATGCCCAGACTACACCCTAGTTAGACCAATTGGCAGAATCTCTGGGAGCCAGGGGAGAACTACTGTGCTAGAGAGAAAAGATGTCACTTCTGAATGTCTCCATTTCTCCCTGTCTCTGAGCTCAGTGGACAGCCGGAGAAGTGGATTTGTGAAAAAGACGATGAAGTGGGGGTTCTACCCACCTCGGAGAACAACAGCCTTCACCACAGGAAGTTCAGGAACCCTGCTCAGCCTAGCAGCAGTGTGCGGGAAAGAGCTGGAAGTGCCTTGCTGGCCTGAGTGGCGTGTTTGTTAGGCAAGCTGTCTGTCTTCCTTTTTATAAAATAGCTATTGCATTTGTTTATACTTATTTTAAATTTTATTATATTTATATATGTATTTATTGTTTATAAATATAAGCTTTATGTATCTTTATACGTTATATTTAAATGACATACATGAATCTTCTTTCTTCATTTACTATACCATAAAGGTCTTAAATCAGGAGTAGGCTCATTTTTAACAGCTGCACAATATTCTATTGATGGAGGTGTCATGAATTGATTTAACCATCTATAGAGAGCTCCAGCATGTTCTGGGTGTAGAGTAGGCAGGTAAAGGTAAGGCCAGACAGCAACCCCAGACGCTTTTCCCTGGGTGGGGCCTGATGTCTTATTCTGAAAGCATGGGGTTGAGTGCCCTGGCTTATAGGGTCATTCTGACCTCCGAATGGATTGGTTCCCACACCTTCCACACACATACACACACTCCCACATTTCCAGGAGAACAAAGATGAGCCTGCTCTTTGCTACAATTTCAGCACTGGCCCTGGTCATTTGCCCCATATGGACTCCAACTCTGATCCTTTTTTGTCTTTCTCCTCGTGTTTAAAGCCAACCCTATATATTCTGACATATGAACTTTTTGTACAGAAAGCCACAGTATCCTCTATCCCCACTTAAATGGCATTTCCTGCCCTGGAACATGGTGTGAGGGGAGAGGGATGAGAGATGTCCTGAGCCTGCTGTGTTTAGCCCATCTTCTGCTTGTTGGGCTGGGCTTCTGCAGCCTTTGCCAAGAGCACCTTCGCCTGTGAAGCAAGCTGACGGCAACGGCCTTTTGCACCACCTCTAGCAGGTGCAGGGAGGGCGTCATAGAAACTGGCCTACATGCCTTCCCACTCAGATACCAATGGAGACCCACACACCATATGTCTAAATACATAAAAGTTCTGCATCGGGCCAAGAGACAGATAAATTAACATGCTCTGTCCTCTTGCTTTCACACATATGCCTTTGTAAAGATCTGGGAGGCCAGGCTCAACTACAGGATCCTCATACTTCTCAGAATTCCTTCCCAGAACATGAGGGCATGAGACAGCTATCCCTGATAACAACCCACCCCACTTCTTTTCCCATCCCCTGGATCCACACTCCATAAGGAGCCGTCTGCATGTAGGCACACTAGCTTACCTGGCCAACCCTGTCCACACAAGCTTGTCAACTGCCTTCCCTTGACCACCACCAGGGCATCAATGCACTCAGAGTGGTGGCTCAGTTCACCTTTTGGAAGATAGAAATACAGAAGAGCCCTGTGCAGGTTTGTGGAAATTTGAGCAAGGAGTTTCTGTATCTCAAGTGTCTGGAGGTAGCAAAGAAGGGAAGAAATGGGCTCTGGCTGGACTCATTCCCTTTTTGTCATTATATGAGGCAGGATTGTTAAATAACATTTTTATTTTGGAATAATTTTAGATTTGCTGAAAAGTTACAAATAAGAAACATGGTTCCTGGGTACCCCTCATCTACTTTCTCCCACTGACCACCAATAACTTCTTAATTCCAGTATCTAATCTAGAGTGCTACATTGCATTGTGTCTCTCCATTTTCTTCCAGCTTCTGCCAGTTTCTCAGTCTTCCCTTGTTTTTTGAACCTTGCCAATCTTAAGGAGTACTGGCCAGGTATCCCATAGAATGTCTCCCAATCTAGGTGTGTTGATGTTTTTCTCGTTACTACACTGGAGTTATAGGTTTCTAGAAAGAACACCACAGAGAATAAATGTCCTGTTTCAGTCCATGCAGGCTGCTATACTTTCCTTCTCATGCACAATGCTTCTCTGTAGAGATCCAAATGCAAATATTTTCAGATGTGAGTCAGGTAATGTAACTGAAATAGAGAAGTGGAAAAGTGAAGGCTCTAACAACAGGTAGGAATGGAGGGCAGTGGCAAACATTTGAGTGCCTGCTTAATCTAAAGGCATGCAAATTGTGGTTTCTCTACAATACTCTGCTGGTCAAATCAAACATTCTCCAGTGAACTGGGCTCAAGGTGCTCTGTGAGGGAAACTGAGTGCCATGCTCTTAAGCAGATAGGGTTATACAGACAGGATTGAGGCTAGTCTATCTGGGCTACACTAACCCTTTGCTGATGTCATCTGTTTTCAACCTGAATGTAGCTTTTCTGTAACATTTCCTAGGCAAGATCTGAAGAAGACCCTTCACTTGGAAGCCAAGAGCTCTGGATCTCAGCAGGTTACTTGCCACCATCAGTATAGCTGACCTCACCTTAGGCCTAGATGTTGGAATCCATATTCTTAACCTCATGTAGTTATAATGATGACTACATGGTTTACCTGTTGCCCTTCTATACATGAGTTATTGTGCATTTTTACACATGCATTGATATATCAATCAGCCCCCAAGTCTCAGTGGCTTCATATAACAAGTTTAGATCTCATTAGGATGACCACATATTTTCAAATTGTGCCTATTGTCCCTTTCACTCTCAGAATAGTCCAGTTTGGAAACCTAGCTCTCAATCATACTACTTTTCCAAAGCAAGTCAGAAGAAGAGTATGGCCTACTACAATCCCTCAGAGGCTCAAGTAGTTTGGGGCTTCATCCTGACACATTTTTACTGTTATTTCCACAGTGGAAAGAGAATGTGGCAAATTGCACACTGACTCAGAGGCTGATGCTAATCACATAACTAAGTCTAGCTTCTAAGGGGAAGGTGAAGTGTGATGCCTAGAAAATGAAAGTTCAAAAACAACTTGTGGATAGCACTAATGACTACCCCACTTCAAATCAAATGTTTCATTTGGAAAGCATTAAAACTATGATGTGTTTGGAAACTGTCAATGAAGGTGAGGTCTACAAATGTCTCATCTGATCTTGTCAGTGTGATGACTAATTTTATCTGTCAACTTGACTGGTATAAAAGATGTCCAGGTAGCTGTAAAATATTATTTCTAGGTATAATTATGAGGGTGTTTCCAGAAGTGATTAGCATGTAAATCAATGGAATGAATAGAGAAGATTCACTCTCACCAATGTGGGTGGGACCTTCCAACACTTTGAAGGACTGGATAGAACAAAAAAGCAGAGGAAGGTCAAATTCACTCTCTGTTTAAGCTGAGATCTTTGTCTTCTCTTGCCCTCATACATCCATGTTTCTGGTTCTCAGGCCTCTGGATTTGGACTGAATTCCATTAGCAGCTTTCCTGGGTCTCCAGCTTGCTGATGACAGATTATGGGACTTCTCAGCCTCCATAATCATGTGAGGCAATTCCCATAATAAATCTTCTCTCACATTTCTCTGTATGTCTGTATTTCTAGATCTCTGTGTCCATCTGTCTATCATCTATCTATCTCCGGTTGATTCTGTTTCTCTGGAGAGCTCTGACAAATACAATGAGGATCATTTAATTAAATATATCTTGTCTGCCTTAATAGGCCATGCATCTACTCTCAACACACTCACCAGACATTGTGAAAAGGGGGTGTTTTGGGAGACTCTGTCTAGTTGTGGTCTTGAGTTTGCTCCAGTCATCTCTGCCCACCTACGTGGTCTCATCCTGCATTCAAATTCCTCTACTGTAGTTCTTTCTATTCTTAACCCATTTTCTGCCTTCCTCTAATCCTCAGGAAGAGTCAGCTATCTCATTCGTACCCCTTCTCTCTCACCATAAATTCTCAGGCAGAAAAATGTTTTTTCAAATTTATCCAAGCCCCAGAAACTCCTGTTCTCTCACTTTAAGATTTTTCTCAATGCAGTTTAGACAGTTTACAGAAACCATTCTATGAAATCTGTTTTACTAAACAAGGAGTCATTTATTATTGAGGCAATTGCTATCAAAAATCATTTTAGAAAACAAATGTAACATTCAGATCACAGAAAGTATGGGTCCTACTGCTGTCTTCTGCTCTAGCCAGACCA
Source organism: Tarsius wallacei (assembly GCA_963574415.1). Classification (NCBI taxonomy): domain Eukaryota; kingdom Metazoa; phylum Chordata; class Mammalia; order Primates; family Tarsiidae; genus Tarsius; species Tarsius wallacei. The sequence continues at coordinate 21,442 of CAUYQG010095464.1, forward strand.
CATCCAGAACCCTCTGGTCAGCTCAAGGCCCATAGTTCAGGCATCCTTTCTGTGAATCGGGAGAAGAATGCCCAAGAAAAGGAAGAGTATATGAAATGTGGTTTAAGTTGGAATGGCAATATGTAGGAAACTGGCAGAGGGTGTCAACATAAGTATGGGGAAAGCATGATGGGAGTTGTAATGGTCCCTCATCACTAAATATTTGAAGTGTGCAATGAGTTGTTACCCTGGTATTAACACTTCAGGTTTGTGCCAGTTGTTGTATTGTGCTGCTACTATGGCTGCTATGTCCACCTATTGTAATTGTTATTGTTTCTTTGAAGGAGATTTCTGATTTTATTCAGTTGGCTTACTGTCCATGGTATTAAAAGAAAGGAATCTTTAAAGAGCACATGAACATTTCCTTTATTGTAATTTCAGAAGCTAATGATGAATGATATTTGCAGAAAATTGATATGAGCTGTTTATTAAAAATACATCATGGGACATGCCTGACAAAGAACCATAATCTATAATCTGTCCACAGCATTTGAGTTCCAAAACCTTGAGGAAGATTTTATATCACTGATGAGAGAAAAATTTATTTCAATCATTTATGACCCCCACCAACTATGTTAACTGATGGTAACAGTTGCTAGGCAAGGCCAACTTAGACATATACACAGAGGCATAGAAATTGGCCAAAGAAGTTAGGTAATGAATGTTATTGCAAACATAGACATACATTTTTTCTCAGTAGGGAAAACCATTTCCTGCTGTGGTAAATGCGAAATGTGTAAATAAGGACAACAGGGTATCATAAAAGGAGTATTCTAAGCTTGGTGCAGCTCACACCTGTAATCCCAGCACTTTGGGAGACTGAGGCAGGAGAATTGCTGGAGCCTAGGAGTTTGAGACCAACTCAGACAACATAGTGAGATCTCATCTCCACAAAAATAAAAAAAATAGGCCTGTTGGGTGGGTCATGCCAGTAGTCCCAGCTACTCTGGAGGCTGAGGCAGAAGGATCACCTAAGCCCCGGAGGTCAAGGCTACATGAGGCATGATCATGCTACTGCACTTCCAGCCTAGGCAGCAGAGTGAGATCCTGACTCAAAAAAAAGAGGGTCGCATTCCATGATGAAAAGACATTGTAGGCAATAAACATACTTTGGCCTTCTAAACTAGGAAGTCACTCATTTTTTTTTTCTTAGAATACTAAGCAACTATGGGATGGTGTTGAGTTTTAATGCATTATTGGAGGGATGAATAAAAATCCAAAAATAAGAAAATAAAAATCTTTACTTTGTACCTTAGCCATTTTCCTAACCAGTCAGTTTCTTTTTTATCATGCCTAGTGTTTAGAAGCAAAATGAAATTGATCCATCTGCTTTCTCAGCCCCGAAGAGATAATGATATCAAAAAGCAAAATAGAGGACAAGAAATAGGAACACAGGTGGGAATCATGAACCTTTAAGTCTGGCACCTCTGACAACTATATAACTAAGAGTTGCCTGCAACCTAGAACAAGCTGGTCATCCAAGTCCATCAAATTAGCTCCTTGTCTTCCTCTTCTGTCTTCCTCTTATCTTGAAAGCTTCTTCTCCTCTATCTATCCTTATACAAAGGGCACTTCACATTCTCTTTGGCCCTCTTCTTTTCTCACACACTATTTTCTTTTTGGTAATCACATACACTTCCATAGCCTTAGTGGTCATCTCCAGACAGGTGACTTCCCCAAATAAATGCCTTCAATCTTAACGCTCCTTTGAGCTCCAGACCCACATTTCTAACAGCCTTCTGGAAACTGCATGTGGTCATTTGACAGACCTCACCATCTCACTGTCTAGGCAAGGAGGCCTGGCATCTGGAAGTCTGGAGTGGACAGCTATCATGAGCCTAAGGCCAGCATTCGTGAAGCTGGTTCAAACCACATGAGCCACCCAAATTGTTCATCATTTCAAAAGAGGTGGGCAGAGAAGAGCAATCTGGATACAAGATTTAAGCAGAAAAACTGTCAGAAGGATTAAAGTGACTACAGGAGGCAGAGCTTGTGGAAATTGATCAAGTTGACGAGAGTAGCTATAACGTTCTCACTGGAACATCTATGCTCTTACGAGCATCTGCTCCTTCACTTCAGTGATCATCAGAGATGGAGCACCCAGGAAGATGGATCAGTGACACTCCACCCAAGACCTTTATGCTTGGAATCAAGAAGGAACAAAAATAGTGTGCCTAAAGCTGAGTGCTTTCCTAGAGAAGTCAAGGATAATCAACAGGGAAAGAGGAAAACAGGACACAATATTTCCAGAGACTCCACTGTATTACTGCCCTTTACTATACTTGGTTTTTCCATACCAATAAAACTCACCCCATGTGAGGGCTGGGTCAAGTTCATCCTTGAAAACAAAAGAGTTTTCATGAAGACAGTCACCTAATCTTTCTGAAACTCTTCAATGACTGGGTCCTGCTTTTCCGTGACCTCTGCTGGATGAGGTGCCTCTGGGGGCACAATGGTGTCTTGCTTGCCCTTTAGCTCCTTCTAGCCTCACACAATGCCTAGCACAGAGAAGGTATCGGGAAAGTGTGAACTTCTGTGCACTCCAGTGGCCCATCTTGCTGATTCAGTACTCTGATTCAGAGATCTCCTCTGTGTGTCTCATCACAGTGATTTGACTAGGACATAGGAGCAAAAGAGTGACCTAAAAAACCTGGGAGTGATTTTGTCTCCACTACCCCAAGCTTCCCGTTGTCGCACTGGATTACCATTTCTCACCACTCCTTATCCATGTTTAAATGATGGGCACTTTCTTCCTAATCAACTCTTTGTTTTTCTCCAATAAACGGTTTTCTTAGGAAAACAGTGAAAATTTTCAACATAGAATGACAGTCTAATGTGTTTTTTCAGCATGCTCTGTGTGAAGAAGATAGGAAGTACAAGGCAGACGGGAAGGGCAGAATGAAACAGGCAGAGTGACTTCTGGAAAAAAAACTGCCAGAAAGACCCACATCTTACACCAAGGCCTTCTGTCGGCCCCCTGCCTTCTGTTGACCAAAAGGTCAGGCTCATCCTGTGCCTTTCACTGACACTCCTTCCTCTTCTATTCCATTCCAGAATACTCAAATCCAGTAATTTGTTTTGGTAATGCTGTCATTTGTTAGTTTAGCTTTTATCTCAGTTGGATGCCATTCCTGTTTCACCACTTGCTTTTCAAGGAGGCAGAGCAAACGCTTGGTTCTGGGATTTTATTCAACACACCCCTGTTGTTAGATGAACCTAGAGAAACTTTGATTAACAAGCCTACCCAGGACTTCAACCACAGCCCAAAGTATGTGTCTGCCACCTGTGTCTGGCAGCCTCACTGTTTGGATTGCCGACCTGGTAAATAAACCCAGTGGAAGGGACCCAGAGGACAACCTGCTCGTGTCTTTGTGAAGCAACTGCATTTACCCGGGTTGCTCTGAATGGTGATATTAGAGTCGTGACCAAAGCCTCAAGATGCCTGTGCTGCTTGGGCCTGTTTCTGATGATGCTGTCAATCTTCCCAGGCAATGAAGAACTCCTCACTAGAATTCTGATTGTCTAGAAAATGGCAAACCAAAAGGGAAGTCAGAAATACAGAGAGGAGATGATGAGGACACTTACCCACAAATAGTTGACAAAGAATAAATCTGTGGGAAATATTGATAATTGTCATCATTATCCTAAAACTTTATTATATTTGACAAGTGCTTTAAAATTTCTCAATATACTTTTACAAATTACTTTTATGATCATTAACCCACTATTTCATACAAAATCATGAGGACTTGAACCACTCAGGGTGGCAGAGACCATGATACAATGGCACTGATAATCTGTGTAGGCTTTGGAAGGCTGAGACCATCAGTCTAGGCTTATTATAGATAGCAGAGAGAGAATCTAAAGGCTAAAAATGAACATCTAAAACATTGTAAAAACTGAAGTAAAATATAGGAAGCTAATCTTAGCATCTTGCTTGATGGAAAAGGAGGACAGCTTTTGCTCATCAATTCACACAATCCAGAAGCATTACAGGAGACTAACAGATGTGACTACATCAAGCTTTAAAAAAAAATGCTTACTATTTTTCATTTATAAAGCTTTCTTCAGACGTTTGAGGACCTTTGTCTATTTGCTCATTATTACAAATGGAGGAAAGAGCTGATTGAAAGTTGAGTGTGTTCATAGGGCTAATTGATTCTGAACTTCATTGTCAGGTGAACTGGGTGGGCCATTTATTGAGCAATTCTCAATGTCAGTACATTGGCTTCCTAATATTTATTGGGCAATTCCCAATGTTAGTATACCAGGTTATGAGTCTCACTGAGCTAAAATTAAGATGCAGGCATTGAGCCCGCGGGTTCGAGACCCGCCTGGGCAAGCAAGACCTCATCTCTACAATAAATCAAAAACTCAGCCGGGCGTGGTAGCGCGTGCCTGTAGTTCCAGCTCCTTGGAAGGCTGAGGTGGAAGGATTGCCGGTGCCCAGCAGGTCGAGGCTGCGGTGGCCCACTCCAGTCTTGGCGACGGAGTGAGATGCCAACTCTAAAAAAAAAAAAAAAAAGGATGCAGGCATAGTTTTGTTCCTCTCTGGAGGCTCTGGGTAAGAATTTGTTTTCTTATTTTTTCCACATTCTAGAGACTATCTGCATTCCTTGGTTCCTGGCCCTCCATCTTCAAAGCCAGCAATAATCAGTCAAGTCTTTCTCACAACGCATCCATCTCTTCCCTCCCTCTTACCATTTAAGGACCCTTGTGATTACATTGAGTTCACCCAGGTAATCCAGGATAATCTTACTCTTTCTTTTTTTTTTTTTTTTTTTGAGTTGGAGTCTCACTCTGTCGCCCAGACTGGAGTGCAGTGGCCGCTCCCAGCCACCGCAGCCTCGACCTGCCGGGCTCCGGCAACCCTTCCACCTCAGCCTTCCGAGTAGCCGGAATTACAGGCGCGCGCTACCACGCCCTGCTAATTTTTTATTTATTTTAGAAATGAGGTCTCGCCAAGTTGCCCAGGTGGGTCTCGAACCCCCAGGCTCAGGCAATTCACTCATCTCGGCCTGCCCTATTTCCCCTCTGCTCTACCCAATAGGATGCTAGCACAACCTCTTCCTGGCCTCGCTAAACTAATAAATACAGCCCCTCCCTCGCCGAGACTGGAGTGCAGTGGCCGCTCCCGGCCACCGCAGCCTCGACCTGCTGGGCTCCGGCGATCCTTCCGCCTCAGCCTTCCGAGTAGCCGGAATTACAGGCGCGCGCTACCACGCCCTGCTGATTTTTT
>CAUYQG010095466.1:0-11423 GCA_963574415.1 Tarsius wallacei
ATAAGTGGACCCTGAACAATTATCATGTGACTATAAGAAAGGGATTGGCAGTAGCGGGACCTGCCAGGGGAGGGAGAAAGGGCACACTTCATCCATAAGGGTACCTGATCTCAAACCAGGTGAAGTGGGGACCAAAGTGAGGCCAAAACCTTACCTGTACAATGACCATTTGTATTCCTAAACCTGAATTGTACCTGTCTTTAAAATAAAAGATAAAATTAAAAAAAAAAAGGAATGGGATAAAAAGTCAGGTGCAGTGGCTCACGCTTATATCCTAGTACCTGGGAGGCTGAGGCAAGAAGATCGCTTGAGTTCAGGAGTTTGAGACCAGCCCAGCAAGATCCGGCAACATAGCAATATAGCAAGATCCCGTTCCTATTAAAATAAATAAATAAATAAATTAGCCAGACGTGGTGGCACACACCTGTAGTCCCAGCTACTCTGGAGGCTGAGGAGGCTCACCTGAGCCCAGGAGGTTGAGGCTGTGGTGGCCCATGATTGTGCCACTGCTCTCTGGCCTGGGGGCCAAAGTGAGACCTTGACACCCCCTCTGAAAAAAAAAGAAAAAAAAAAAAGAAAGAAATGAGAAAAATGTTGAGGAGTGTATGCTGGATTTTGCACTTCCTGACCTCAGCCACTGTGACAATTATTAACTGGCCTCACACAGTTAGAACTCTCAATTTTTAATTGGGCAAAATGGCTGCCAGAATAAATACCATTCCCTTATTACTAATAACCAAAATAAGTTGCTGGGTATAAAGGTAACACACAAAAATCAGCCTCTCTTGCAGCTGGACGTGCCACATCCCTCTCATCATGGACCATGAGAAGTTAACGGGAGTGCTGTGTGCACCTTCCAGTGAATGCCGTTTAAGGGAAGGTGTTAGAAGTTAAGCAGCCTTCATAGATCAATATGTGATCTCAGGGACTGTATTATGTAATTTTAAAATTTAATTTGTTTTTGAAGAGATGAGGTCTTGCTATGCTGCCCAGGCTGGACTTGAACTCCTGGGTTCAAGTGATCCTCCTGCTTCACTCTCCCAGGTGGCTGGGACTATAGGTATGTGCCACCATGCCCAGTGGGGATTGTATTAGCTATCTGTTCCTGCCTAAGAAGTTACCCCACAGTTTAGCGGCTTAAAACAACAAGCATTATCTTGCAGTTTCTGTGGTCAGGAGTTCAGGAATGGTTGGGCTGGGTGGCTCTGGCTCAAAGTGTCTCATGAGGTGGCAGTCAGACTGCTGGCCAGGCTACAGGCGGCTGGAGAATCTTTCTCTAAGGTGGTTCTCTCATGTGGCTGGTGGTAGGAGGTATCAATTTCATGCCAGCCATTGGCAACAAGCCTCAGTTTCTCAGCACTTGGACATCTCCATGGGACTGCTCGCGGGTCTGTACGACATATCAGCTGGCTTCTCCCAGAGGGAGTAACCCAAGGGAGAACAGGGAGGAAGCCACAGCATTTTTATGACTTGGTTTTGTGTCACATCATCACTTCTGCCACACTCTATTCATTACAAGTAGCTCTCTAGTGATAAGTGAGGCTGAGCACTTTTTCGTGTATCTGTTGGCTGCTTGTATGTCTTCTTTTGAGATGTCTCACACCAGGTGCAGTGGCTCATGCCTGTCATCCCAGCACTTTGGGAGGCAGAAGTGAGAGGATTGCCTAAGCTCACAGGTTTGAGACCAGCCTGGGAAACTTGGGGAAACCTCGTCTCTACAATTAAAAAAAAAAATTAGCCGGGCATGGTGGCGCATGCCTGTAGTTCCAGCTACTTGGAAGGCTGAGGTGGAAGGATCGCCTGAGCCCACGGTTGAGGCTGCGGTGGCTATGAGTGTGCCACTGCACTCCAGCCTGGGCGACAGAGTGAGACTCCGACTCAGAAAAGATAAGTGTTTATTCATGTGCCCATTTTTTAATAGGGATTTTTTTTTTTTTTTTCCTTTTAGCTCATTTGAGTTCCTTGTAGATCCTGGATGTTAGGCCTTTGTCAAATACACAATTAGCAAATATTTTTTCCCCTGTATCCCATGTCTCTATAATAAAATAAAGTAAAAAAAAAAACAAACCAGAAAAGAGTAGCTCACTAAATTCAGCCAACATTCAAGGGGAGGGAGTGGACGCCACCTCTCAGAGGGAGGAGCCTTGTGAATGGAATCACTGTCCCCCAAAGATAGCCATGTCCTCATCTCCAGAGCCTGTGTGTATGTTGCTTTAGATGGAATACACGACAGCTTTTTGATGCAATTCATGATCTTGGGATAAGGAAACCAGCCTGGGTCATCTGAGGAGGCTCCTGTAACCGCAAGGGTGAGAAGGAGGCAGGAGGGCCAGCACAAGCGTGAGAGTCAGAGCAGGAAATGTGATGATAGAAGTGGGCCAGACCGACGTGACCATGAGTCAAGGAACGTGCACAGCCGTGGACACTGGAAAAGGCAAAGGGTGGACTCTGCCCTTTGGCCCCCAGAAGGAATGCAGCCTTTGACTTTAACTCTGTGAGATCCATTTTATACTCTTGGCCTCCCATAATGTAAGACAATAACTGTGTGTTGTTTAAGCCACCACATTGGTGGTTGGTTGTCACCAGGGCAATAGGAAATTAATACAAACACCAAAGTGTTTGTGGACTTTTTTATTTTTGACTTGGGGTCTCATTCTGTCACCCAGACTGGAGTGCAGAAGCATGCTCACAGGCACCACAGCCTTGACTAGCCGGGCTCAGGTGATCCTTCCAAGTGGCTGGAACCACAGGCACATGCCATGACATCTGGCTAATTTTTAAAATTTATTTGTAGAGATGAGGTCTCACCAACTCCATATTGCCAAGTTGCCCAGGCTGATCTTGAACCCTTGGGCTCAGGCAGGCAATTGTCTCGCCTCTGCCTCCCAAAGTGCTGGGATGACAGGTGGGAGCCACTGTGTATGGTGGTGTGGATGTTATTTTAAAGCCATTATAGTCCACCTTGTGGCCACAAATTACTTATTTATATATTTTACATGCATAATAACCATACCCTTCCCAAGGCCCCACAGTCTTATCCGATGATAGCATCAACTCAAAGTTCAGATAAGGGGTTGATATCCAAAATATGCAGTAGTGAGAAAACAATCCCCATTAAAAAATGAGCAGGCTTGGCACTGCTGGCCCATCCCTGTAATTCCAGCACTTTGGGAGGTGGAGGCGAGAGGATTGCCTGAGCCCAGGGTTTGAGACCAGCCCGGGCAACTTGGCGAGACCTCGTCTTTACAATAAATCAAAAAATTAGTTGGGTGTGGTGGCACACACCTGCAGTTCCAGCCACTTGGAAGGCTGAGGCAGGATCGTCTGAGTCTAGCAGGTAGTGGCTGTGGAGGCTGTGAGCATGCCACTGTACTCTAGTCTGGGGGACAGAGTGATACTCCAACTCAAAAAAAAAAAAAAAAGCAAAGAATCTGAACAGACATTTTCAGAAGAAGACACACAAATGGTCAACAGGCATGTGAAAAAATGCTCAACATCATTCATGCCTAGGGAAACACAAAATAAAACCACAGTGAGATGTCACCTTACATCTGTTAAGATAGCTATTATAAACAAAGATGGAAGACGACACATGTTGGCAAGGATGTGGAGAAGCACTTGCACTCTGTTGGTGGTGAGTGTAAATTAGTATGGCCATTATGGAAAACAGCATGGCATTCCCCCCCAAAATTAAAAGTAGAACTACCACATGACCCGGTGGTCCCTCTTCTGGGTGTCTACCTAGAGGAATTGAAATCAGTATGCTTCAGAGAGATTTGCACTTTCATGTCCATGTCAGCATCATTCACAAAAGCCAAGATATGGAATCAAGCCGTGTCCAGCGGGGGTGAATGGATAAAGAAGATGTGGTGTATATGCACAATGGAATATGCCATTGCCTTAAAAAAGGACGTTCGGTCCTCTGCAAAGAGAAGAATGAACCTATCGGGCATTTTGCTGTGTGAGATAAGACAGTCACAGATGAACAAATGCCACATGGTCTCACTTATGCGCAGACGCTTAAGAAGTCAAACTCACAGGAATGAAATGGCAGTTACCAGAGGCTGGGGCGCGGGGGTGGAGGGGGGCAGGGGAAGTAGGGGGACGCTCTTGCAAGGGCACACGTTCCAGTTAGACAGGAGGGGCATACTTTCTCTTTTTTTTGAGTCAGAGTCTCCCTCTGTGGCCCAGGCTGGAGTGCAGGGGCACGCTCATGACCACCACCGTCTCGACCTGCTGGGCTCAGGCGATCCTTCTGCCTCAGCCTTCTAAGTCGCTGGAACTACAGGTGTGAGCCACCACACCTGGCTTAATTTAGGAGTGTGCTTTTGAGATCCACCGCAGGGCACAGTCACTATAGTTAAGGCATGGTATATTTCAAAATTGCTGAGAGTAAATTTCAGATGTCTTGCCACAAAAAATGGTAAGTGAAGTGATGGATATGTTATTAGCTTTAGTCATTCCATATTGTTTACATACATTAAAACATCACATCATACCCCATAAGTAGACACAGTTATGATTTGTTCACACACACACACACACACACACACACACACACACCCGAGTCAGGGGTTTCTCTCTCTGTTGTCCAGGCTGGAGTTGCATTAGCATGGATCAGGGCTCACCACAGCTTCAACATCCTGGGTTCAGGGGATCCTTCCACCTCAGTCTTCAGAGCAGCTGGGGCTACAGGCAGGCAATCACTGCGTCAGACTAAGATTTTTATTTTTATTTTTGTAGAAACCAGGTCTGGTTGTGTTGCCTAGTCTGGTCCTGAATTCCTGGACTCAAGCAATCCTCCACCCACCTCAGCCTCTAAACGTTCTGGGATTCCACCATGCCTGGCAGAGTATCTCTCTATATGAAATAAAGTAACAAAAATACTAAAGAATGTCTACAAAACAGGGTTCAAGATACAAATGAGCACAGTAGTATCACTGAAGGAATTAAATATTGTAGCATGTGCTGAGCGCTACATATGTATTTCTGAATTCTCACAACCCTGGAAGAATGAGCAAATTGAGGCTCAGGGAGCACACCTCATCCGCCCACTGGCTCACAGTAAATACACAGTTAGCATCCGAATTGGCTCCATGCATGCCTAAAGCCCGTGCAGGTCACTGCGATGTAAATGATGGAGAACTCGGGTCGGATTAATCCATGTGAAAACATTTACTGATATGTTTTTAGAGAAAAAATACTCTATGGGCTTTTCAGGCAGAATACTTTCAAGACGCTCTCGAGAAAACATCTGCAACTTTAGCAAGTCCTGAGAGTTGATCGATTCCACTGAATTGGACTGTCACAAAGTTTTAGGACCACAACACCCTGGGAAAGCCAGGAAAGACGCCTTGGGTCTTCTGCCAACATCAGTCAGTGCCACGGCAGGATGCACTGAGAAAGGATTCCAACCAACCAACCAGCCCACGCGTCTCTTCCAAAAGGGAGTGCGAGTCCCCTAAAATCCTGGGCTGAGTTCAGCCAAGCCCTGGACACGGGGACTCCGAGCTGCTGTCCGCTCCTGGTCCTGGAAACCAAGAAGGATGGAGTGTTCCACAAGCAAGGGAGGCAGAGGTCTCCAAAGGGCGGAGAGAGGGTGCCAAGGGAGTGGGGGCAGGCCAGGGTGGGACAGCGCCCAGGGAGGGGCGGCGAGCGGGGCAGGGGGGCGCAGGGAGGGCGTGGGTGGGAAGTGGGGCCGGAGGGGTACGGGGGGGGGGTGGAGGGGTGCAGGGAGGCGGGGACCTCGAGGAGATGGGGGAGTGGGGGGCTGGAGGGGGCTGCACCGAGGGCCCCTGCGAGGCGGTGGCGTTCCAGTCCCCGCGTGGGGCTCGGTGGGCAAAACGTCCCGGTGACCCAGGGGCGGAGCCGTGCTGGGGAGCGCACTGTGGGCGGAGCGTCGGGCTCGGTCGGGGGACCGAGGGGAGGGGCAGTGCTGGGGTGCTCGGTGGGCGGGGCGTTGGGCGGGGCCAGGTGGCCGAGGGGCGGGGCCATGCTGACCGCGCTTGCTGGGCTGAGCTTCGGGTGCGCGGGAGCCTGGAAGGCGAGAGGCGCCGTCCAAGGTCTTAAGGGTCGGGGAGCGTGGTGGCCTCCGGCCGTGAGGCAAGAGGGACCGCCCAGGCCACTGGCGGGACCGCAGGCGACACGATTTTGTTCTTCTTCCTGGCTGCATTCTACTCCCTCGTGTACGTGCACCACGTTTTCTTTATCCAGTCCACTTTCCATGGGTTAGTTCCAGGTTTTTGCTATCGTGGCCATGGCGCCACCTTCTAAGGTCACAAGGACCTTCTAAATAGTGGAAGTCATTGAATAACTAGCTCCGGGACTTTCCCAGAGCTTCATGTCTGTTCCATGTAACTCCCTGTGGTTTCTGTGACTTTCTGTTCCAGTAGTTCGCATTCCTGCCCGCAGGGTGGTCGGTTCTGATATGCCTGGCGGGTCAGGTGAAGGGTGTGTGTGGGTAAGAGAGATGTCTGAACGTTTGCCCTATTTATTTTTTTCTGAGTCGGAGTCTCACTGTCGCTCAGGCTGGCGTGCACGGCCACCGCAGCCTTGACCTGCTGGGCTCCGGCGATCCTTCCGCCTCAGCCTTCCGAGTAGCTGGAACCACAGGCACACACCCCCACGCCTGGCTAATTTTCTGATTGATTGTAGAGATGAGGTTTCACCATGTTGCCCAGGCCGGTCTCGAACCCCTGGGCTTAGCAGTCCTCTTCCCTCAGCCTCCCACAGTACTGGGATTACAGGCTTGAGCCATGGCGCCGGGCCGCTTGCCCTCTTTCAACTTAGACCTGCCTACGAAAGCCTCGAGGCCGTGTTACCCATCCTGCCTCAGTTCAGGCTCCCCTCAGGGAAGATGCCTGTCTTCTCCCATCTCAGACCCTCACTACCCAGCCTCCCCCCAGCTCCTGCTTGCCTTCTCTTCCTCTTTTCAGCAGAACTCCTCGGAAGAGCCTGGACTGGCTGTTTCCAACCTTGCCCCTTTCTCCCTCATGCTGGCTGGGAGGATCTTGTCCACTCCCCACCCCACCCCATGGCTCCTCTCGGGGCTGTGGGCGCCACCTGTTGTGGGAGCTGACCGCCCCACAGGGCCCCTCTCCCTGAGCCAGGGCGGCTGCACCATGTTGACTGCTGGCTCTTGAAGCCCTTTCTTCACGTGGGTCCAGGGGCCCACACCCATCCGATCCTCCTCGCAGCAGCCAGAGGGATCCCTGAGGAAGGACCTCAGAGCGTCTCAGCTCAGAACTCCATGCTTCCCTCCCCTGGAGGGTGCAAGCCCATGTCGCCTTGCTGTGGCCCCAGGGGACCTCTGTGATCTGCCTCCCTCCCTTAGTCTCTCCACCCTGCTCCTCCTCCTTTCCCACGGGTCTTCTCTGCCTCAGCCTCCCAGGCCTTCCCACAGCTCCTTGAACCTTTAGGCTACGTCTTGCCTCAGGGTTTTCATCCTTGCTTTTATGTCTGGCAGAAAAGCTCTTCCCCAAGACATTCGCGGCCTCCCTGCCTCCAGTCCTTCAGGCCTGTGCTCAGAGGTCTCCCTCTCGGTGGGGTCTTTCGTGGCCACCCTTCCAACCCTTTTTGTTCCCTGCTCCTCCCCTGCTTACCACACTTCACAGGCCCCTCCTCTTTGCTTTTGTTTTTAGTACTTATTGTAGATCACATGCAATACACTTTACTTATTTTTCTATTTTATCATCTCTCTCCCCAGTTAGAATGTAATCTCCATGAGGGCAGATTTTTGTTTTCTGTATTTCATTCACTGCTATATCCCCCGGGTCCCGAAAGAGAACCTAGCGCATGCTAAGCATGCCGTACGGGCTTGTTGAACTCATGCAGGGAGAGATCAATGGCCCGATGACTGGGGAAGAGGCATACAACTCCCTTCCTGTCTCTTGAGTAGTTCCTACACGATCACAGATAGAGCGTGGGACAGAGAGAGCTGTCATAATTCTCTTGTCAGAGTTATGAGCACTAGACTGTCTGTGTCATTTTCTCTTTTGCTTTGGAGAGGCTTATGGGGTATGGGATTCATCCTGCAAATTAAGAGTCACAAATTAAGATGAACAAACTATGACACAATTATCCCTTTCTCAGTCTATGCAAATCATGCCAACTGCTTCATGGAGCACTTTGATGATTGAAGAACTCTTGGTAAGTATCTTAATGGAGGGATTGTGCTTGACACTGTGGAAAGTAATTTTAAGAGTGATGTTACTAGTCCCAGCTCCTTAGAAATTTAGGCTGTGGTTGGTATAAGAACCATACGTGTGGAAAATAAAAACGCAAACAAATGCCTAATGTCAGTTGAAGAGTGAAGACAGTAAGTGCCATCGAAGCTGTTTAGGGGTAAAGACTGAACAGTTAGAGAAGGCTGTAGGTGGGGTGACCATAGCCTGGGTAGTACTGGAGTGGGGGGGGGTGTGGGTTGGGCAGGGAGTTCTCGTGTCTTTGGAGATGGGTGCTTTTTAATGTGGTTTTACTTAATTTTTAACATATTTTGAGTTCCAGGAATGTTGGACATGCCACACTCAAAAGTAATCACTATATGCCAGAAATGAACCCAGATTATTTTAAAGTACTGTCTCTGCGTTGGACGGAATGCTAATACTTGAAGTTACACTTCACAGTGTGAAAAAGATACTGATGACTGCAGCTCCAATGCAGCATAATGTCATACAGGTAGCACCGACAGTCCATCAGACTTAACTCAGATGTGAGTCAAGAGCATTCTGCACATTCTGGGAATTTCTAAAAGTACTGGTTATCATCTCTGCCCAATGAGAGAATCTTTGGTTTAAAACCAGGCTAAGACTGGGCGTTATGGCTCAAGCCTGTAATCCCAGCACTTTGGGAGGCCGAGGTGAGGGGATAGCCTGAGTTCACAGGTTCGAGAACAGCCTGAGCAACTTGGTGAGACCTCATCTCTACAAAGAAATAAAAGAATTAGCCGGTCATGGTAGCATGCACCTGTAGTTCCAGCTACTTGGAAGGCTGAGGCAGAAGGATCACCTGAGCCCAGCAGGTTGATGCTGGGGTGGCTGTGAGCATGCCACTGCATTCCAGCCTGGGCGACCGAGTGACTCCAACCCCAAATAAAATAAATAAATAAATAAAACCAGGCTAAAACAGCTTTTATTTTCAGTAGTATTGTTTTGAGAGGTAAGGTTGTACAATGTTGAAGCCCACGGATTTGGAAGTCAGACGGCCTGAATTTAAATTCTGGCTCCACTATTTGCTGACTGTGTGATCTTGGAAAACTCAATCTCTTCAAGTCTTCATTTTTTCTCATCTGTAAAATAGGGATGTTAACAATCTATTTATTTATTTTTGAGTTGGAGTATCCCTCTGTTGCCCAAGCTGGAGTTCAGGGGCATGCTCACGGCCACTGCAGCCTCAACCTGCTGGGCTCCGGCGATCCTTCTGCCTCAGCCTTTCAAGTATCTGGAACTACAGGTGTGAGCTGCCATACCCGGCAAATTTTTTGATTCATTGTAGAGATGCAGTCTCATCAAGTTGCCCAGGTTGATCTTGAACCCCGGGCTCAGGCAATCCTCTCACCCCCACCTCCCAAAGTGCTGACATTACAGGTGTGTGCACTGCACCCGGCTGGGATATTAACAATTTCTTAAAGGACGACTGTGAGAAGCAAACGAAGTCATTCATGTCAAAGTATTTATCATAATGTCTAGCACACAGCAAGCATTTCATAACATGCATGATTACTGTCATTTTAACAGTTCTGCTTCTCAGGGTTTATTTGAGTAAATAAATATAATTGGATTTTTCTGTGTTGTGTGCCATTTGAAATAGGATTTCTTCTTGTACCACAAAAAGTAAAGATAAGGAACTGGATGATCTCCTGTGATTTGTGATCCACTAAGTGCTTTTTGTAGCTTTTGTGCACACATCTGTGTTGATGAAATGTATTAGGTATCATACTCCAAGTGAGTGTTGACATTGAAGGGATGACTTCAGGCAGGTAAGTATAACTACTTCACTCTCCCAAGCAAGTGGATGATTTTTTTTTCTCTCTTTTTCTTTTTTGGCAGGAGATTCTTTTGTATGACTGCTTATTCCCACTTGTTCATCAAGGTCTTTGAGTCTTCAAGGGCAGAATTTGCCTCTAAACAGAAAGATGGAAACTAGAGTACATTTATTTTGCCAGGTATTTATTCAAAACAATTTCTAAAGATTCCCTTTTTCTTTAACAGCTTACGTTTCCTCACATTTGTAATCAGTCAGCAAAATCATGGCGCGAAAAAGTTGTCAGGAACCTGCCTCATGACGGAGATGCCTGTTGAGTTCTTTTCACGAACACATGTCTGATGCTCATCCCAGCCACCGTGTGGTACCAGGAGATCTTCTGCATGTATGATGAGCTCATTTTTGGGGTTGAGAACCTGGGTAATTCTTCTGGAGATCAAAAGACTTAAACTCGCACCAGAGGCTGAAGATGAGGTACTCAGTGAAGCTCACCTAAAGGCAGCAGGAAAGACAAGACATCACATTGCTCCAGCTTGCTTCTAGTTTTTAGCAGTTTTTAAAAAACATTCCACCCCTCCTTTTGGTATTGAAGTAGGGTCCGAGCGGTTAAATAACGGCACACCGACTCAATATTAACAAAGGAGAAGTTTATTAGTCAAGGCTCTGCCAGCTGGCGACCGCTTGCAGGAAGAGAATTCCAAGCAAGACGGCCCCGAGCTGCCGCTCAGAGCTTCCTTAAGTAGTCCTAGCTTACATCTTGGTTAGCTAAAGTCAGAGTTGGACATTTTCCAGAGCTCTTATCGCAATATTCTGCCGACATCAGCAAGCTAGCGAGTGTACAGAAGCCGGTGTGCTAATCAGGCAAGTATAGCGGGGTAAGGATACAAGTAATCTTGCAATGTTCACAGAGGAAGGAAAACTTCAAAAAGCCTCCAGGAAGGGAGTCAAGTTTGTTTCAAGGCTGAAGCCCTTTCTTTGATCCCCCCTTGTAATCCCAGGGACAGAGGCTGCTTCTTTTCCCTTTCACAGTATCTTGTCAAGTAAAGCCACATCTGTCAAATATAAACAAGTCTGGACTTAGTAAGGAGCGATTTGACTCAGAAGATTATTACAAGGGAAGAAGGGAGACTATTGAAACAGGATGAGGACTGTTGCAGTGGCAGGATGCTGTGACCATAAGACCTGCAGGCATCTCAAGGGCTGGGCCCAAGAGGTTTTCTTTTCCAAGGAGGAGGAAACAAGGCTGGAAGAACTGGGTGTGGGGAAGGGGGTGGGGGGAAGAGTGGCATGATTAGATAAACAGATCAGAGAGTTTTTGTTGTTATTGTTGTTGGAATCTCACTCTGTTGCCCAGGCTGGAATGCAGTGAATGATCACAGCCATTGCATCCTCGACCTCCTGGCCTCAGGTGATCCTTCCGCCTCAGCCTCACGAATAGTTGA
>CAUYQG010095468.1:0-11371 GCA_963574415.1 Tarsius wallacei
ACCACGCCCGGCTGTTTTTTGATTTATTGTAGAGATGAGGTCTTGCTTGCCCAGGCGGGTCTCGAACCCGCGGGCTCAGGCAATCCACTCATCTCAGCCTCCCAAAGGCGTGGGATTACAGGCTGAGCCACCGAGCCCGGCAGGATATTTTGAAATTTGACTTCCTGGCAAACATTTCTGCATTAAGAGTTAAATTTCCCAATCACCAGGTGGAGAAAGATAATTGAAATCTTGATTTTGATAAAGAAACAGATGTGCCATAAGTTATTTTTTTGTTTCAAAAACGATGTCTGATTTTTAAAATATATCGTTTTAGTCTGCAAACCTAAGAGATATGAGGAAGCCTGCTTGATTTGCAATGAAGTAATAAGAGACTAGGAGTCTAGGGTCCTTACGGTATTCTAAAATATATCAGTCTGTTTGGGGACTCTCGTAACTCAAACTGGACAATCCTTCTTTGTATTGTTAATACTTGGTATCTGTGGCCATCCTCTGACTGAAAAGCGCCCTTAAGAGTGTGGGGGAGTGCATAAGATACTCTTGTGGCTAACAGCAGAGCCCCCAAGTGGCAAAATTGTGATTCAAGCAATAATTGTCTTAGTCCCTGGAAGCAAATGCCACAGGTCCTTAGTAAAAATAAAACTTTTTTTTTGGTAGAGGATCGAGAATTTATTTATTTATTCAACAAATATTTATTAAGCTTCTACGCTATTCTTGGTGTGGAGGATACAATAGTGAATAAGACAAAGTGCTTACCATCAGAGGACTTGCATTCTAGTTGATGAGATAGTAAAAAGTAAATATCACAGCTACACACTGCAATGTCCACCAGTGATAAGTGCTATGAAGAAAAATAACAAAGGTAAGGGCTAGTGACAGTTTGATAGCATTATCAGAAAAATCCCTTTCTGAGGAGTTGACAATTAAAAGCAAGTAGGGAACATCTCATGACTCTCTGTACCCTTAGATGCAATCTCTATTCACAGTTTTCATTGGTCACCACTAAAAAGAAAAACAAACTATATACTCCACACATTATTTTTGACTCCAGAAGTGTGGGTTTTTTCCACTCCAACCAAATCTTCCATTCTCTGGACATCAAGTAGTTCTCTGGACATCAATTTCTCCTGAATACCTCCTTTCCTGTCCCTTCCTGATTTTCTTTCATTTCCACTTTGTCTCCAGGTGCCTATGGTGACCCAGTTCTTTTGGGATATTTTCCCACTTATCAACAAATGAATCCTATGGTATTAGCTGATAATGGCTAATTGTATCAGTTTTCTAAGGGTACTTGAAATTTAATAGATATGTCTGAGAAGTGGAAAATATTAAAGATTCATAGAGAACTGAATTTTATGCACAAACGGTAGCTTAAAAAGCAAATAGAAGACAAGGCCTGAATGGAAAGCATTCACCCTTGCTCTCCCTTCTCAATTTCTTACCAATTGTTCTTTTTTAGATGCAATCACTTTATTTTAGCTACTATTTACTTCTCATAATATTTCTGAATTTTGTTGCTATTTCCATTTATTGCTATTATAACCAGTGATTTAGTATCATATTCTCTCCCTACTTCCCATTAAACATATTAGTTAACGTTAACATATTGATGCAGTACAATATTAAATAAATAAACAGTTTATAGTCTCTGATGATTGTGTAAGCAAAGACGCTGACGGATCAAGTGGTCTCCTAGATGATATTTCCATTCTCATTCAAGTTTTTGTTTTCCTTGCAGTTTAAGAATTGCCCTTATTTCATTTATTTCTCTTTCTACCACTTTTAAATTTGCTTAGTTTTTTCTGTACTTAGTTATTTGTCAAATGCCTAAGTTTTCCAAATGCTCAAGGAATTCAGATACCCCTTTCCTCCTACAGCACTCCATTTCTCTGCCCAAGTATCTACTTATAGCTTTCACTATTACTTATGGGATTTCACTATTACCCACTATGGGGTCCCAATTTCCTAGATTCCATGTTTCCTTTTTCTTGGTTTATTGCTCATTTTGTTGAAGTGTCTCCACTAATAAATTAAGAAAGGGCGCATGTGAAATAAAAATTTCATATCTGAATATTACTGACTGATAAATTGCTGTATATATAATTCTGGGTTGTAAATCATTTTCCTTCAGAATCTGTGAGGTATTAATTCATACTCTTACTACAGAGAATCTGACACTATTCTGATTCCCATTCTTTTGTGTATAATCTTTTATTTACTCTCCAAAAGTTTTTATGATATTTTCTTTCCCCTGATATTTGGAAGTTGTACAAGTATGTATCTTGGTTTGTGCCTTACTTCATTCAATGTTGGATAGTCAGTGGACATTTTCAATATAAAGACTTGCATCCTTCAGTTCTATAAAAAATTATTGTATCTTTTTTAAAAAAACCTCTCCCCATTTTCCTTATTCATTCTCTCTCTCTCTCTCTCTCTGGAACTTCTCTGTTGGACAGTTTTTGTACTTCCTGAATTGATCCTTTTAATTTTTTTCCTATTTTCCATCTCTTTATCTTTTTATCTTCCATAAAGGTGATGTCTTGGCTTTATTATTGCCACCTTTTATTTATCTGTTGTACATTTTGATCAGATGTGAGAAAATTATGGCACAAGCAAATCTAGCAATGGTGCAGCTGGACTAAGCGGTATAAATAAAGTTTTTGTAAATAAAGAAACACAGTCATGCTCATTCTTTGATGTATTATCTGTGAATGTCTTCATGCGGCAATGGCAGAACTGAGAGGCTTTAAGTCCTGCAAACTTGGAATATTTACTATGTGGCTTTTTACAGAAAAAGTTTGCTGATCTCCCATCCTCACCCTAATTCAGGTGATCATATTTGTTAGTTCTGCTGTTTTGGTTGTTTTTTTTTTTTACCCTTCTTCAATAGCATACTTTGTTACTGTTATGGTTGTGACATCTTTTCTCTCTCTGATGATACTATTTGAAGTTTTTTGGTAGTATGGTGCTTGCTGCAGTTTCCTCTGAGGTAATTTCACCAGTTTGTTTTGGCCTATTTCATGTTGGAGACTTTTCTCAACTGTTAAGGTTCTTGTGTGTCCATTCGGATCAATGATTCACTCATTGATCCGAATGGACACACAAGAAATTTCTCTGTAGGTGAACAGGCTTTTGGCGGTGGATTTTGTGTTAGCAGTATTAGATGGAGAGCTTGCTTCAGATGCATGTATGTAGACTGTTTTTCCCCCAGAAAAGATGGCCATTCTCTTGCATGGGAACCATGTACCAGTGTTCTGAAGCCAAAGCAGGGGAAGGGTGGCGAGGCCCCCAAGTTTATTATGTACATTTCTCATCATTCTTTCTTTTTCAGTCCCAAGCCTTGCTACTGTGTCTGATATATGTGAGTCTAGCTTCTCAGGTTTGGATGTGCCAGAAAATACACTTCTCTACTCCGCTAGAAAGGCCTGGAGTTGAGATGGAGATCTGGCAGTTGACCACACTCAATAAAGACTTCAAACCAGTCTTCACATATTTAGTGACCCCTACTATTGGTGCTTCTTAGGACTTTGCACAATGTAGGGTACCCTGTCAGTAGCATTTAGGTTGTAGCTTCCTTGACTTTACTCATCTATCATATATTCTGTTTTCCAAAAAATTGTAGAAATTGCTCATCCAATCCATCCTTGTCTCCTCTTTATGTTCATTTGTGTTCATTTGTCATTGGCTGAGTTTTGAGGTGGAAGAGGCAATAAAAGTGTGCAATCAATCTGCCACATTTAATGTATGAATTCCTGATGACAAATTTCAACCATAGTGGGTGATACGGGAATGAGGGAAAGAGACTGGCAGTGTCACCATATAAACTAAGACTGTAGCCCAAGTTGAAAATGAAAGTTAAAGATCATTGTAAAATTAAGTGACTGACCTTATTATTCATCCTTTTCAATCTCCCTTTCACTAGTGTCATTATTAGGTCTCTTGCTATGTACACATTTCTCCATATAATCTTTCTTTATAAAAATTATCTTATTTAAAAAATGTGAGTACAAATGAGGGTTAGGTACATACGTGGTCATCATACAGGTAAAGTGTGGGTATCCTTGTTGATATTATGTGTCCCTTCCCCGGCAGTGTCCCACTACTGCCAATCCCTTTGTTATGGTATTATGATAAATGTTCAAGGTTCGCTTATGAGTGAGTACATGTGGTACCCAGATCTTTGTTTCTGTGACAAATCACTGAGTATTATAAACTCTAATTCCATCCAGGTTGCTGCAAAGTTCATAATTTTGTTTTTCTTTACGGCTGTGTAATATTCCATCATGTATCCTTATGCAGTCTGCTTTTGATGGGCAGCATGGTTGGTTGCATGTTTTTGCTATTGTGAATAATGCTGCAATAAACACGCATGTGCAGGTATCTTTATTTTAGAGTGATTTGAGTTCCTCTGGTTATATTCCCAGAAGGTGGATTGCTGGGGTTGTATGGAAGGTTGATTTTCAGATTTTTTAGAAATTGCCACACTGTTTTCCACAGAGGTAGTACTAGTTTACATTCCCATCAACTATGTAAAAGTGTTCCCTTTTCCCCACTTCCTCTCCAGTATCTGTTATTTTTTAAGTTATTGATGATGGCCATCCTGACTGGAGTTAAATGGTAGCTCAGTGAAGTTTTAATTTGTTTTTATTTGATGATTAGTGAGGCTGAGCACTTTTTCATGTATCTGTTGGCTGTTCATATGTCTTCTTCTGAGAAGTGTCTATTCATATCTTTTGCCCATTTTTTAATAGGGTTGTTTGGGTTTTTTTCCCTTTGGTACATTTGAGTTCCTTGTAAAACCTAGATGTTAGGCCTTTGCCAGATATACCAGTTGGAAAATATTTTTCCCATTTCATAGGCTGTCTCCCCACTCTTTTGATGGTTTCTTTTGCTTTTCAGTCCATATAATCCTTCAAATCAGAAGAAACTTGTTATATTATAGTTACTTGTGGCTTCCTTGGCTGTATAGCCCAGTATGGTATGCCACCATTGTTTCATTTACTCTTCTGTAGGTATGATTAAAATGCTTCCCCTCTAGGAAGTAAAGTTTTACAAGTAAATTTAATTTTTAAACAAGTAACTATTTGTTCATTTGTTTATTTATTTATTAACTTTGAATCATTACTTTTGTGAGGTTTCTCCCATATCCTGCTTTTTGCTTAGACCAACCTACTCATTTCTAAAAGCCAGTTGCCTCCAAAAAGGCCAAAAACCATATTTTTTTTAAACTACCTTTTTTTGTGTTATATCTTACTCTGGATTTTGAATAAATATATTTGGTAGGACTAGGATGACTTTTTAGGTCACTGTATTGATGTAAACTAAATTTTCTAGAACATTTCATATTTTGTATTTGTTATAACTATTTGCAAACTTAAATATTTTCAGTATCTGTAAATGTATCTAATTTTCTGAACCTCAATATTTCATAAAAAATAAATATATATACATATATATATTTTTTTGAGTTGGAGTCTTACTCTGTCACCCAGACTGGAGTGCAATGCCTTGCTCATGGCTACTGCAGCCTTGATTAACTGGGCTCAGGAAATTCTTCCACCTCAACCTTCCAAGTAGCTGGAACTACAGGCACATGCCACCATACCCAGCTAATTTTTTTGATTTATTGTAGAGACAATGTCTTGCCAAGTTGCCCAGGCTGGTCTCGAACCCATGGGCTTAGACAATCCCTCACCTTGGCCTCCCAAAGTGCTGGAATTATAAGGATGAGCCACCATGTCCTGCCAATTTATACATTTTTAATGAGCTAGAGAGAATAGAATTTTATGTAAAATTTCTTAAAAAACAACACTGTACTCCCAGCACTTTGGGAGGCCAAGGCGAGTAGATTGCCAGAACCCACAGGTTCGAGGCCAGCCTGGGCAACTTGGCGAGACCGCGTCTTTACAATAAATCAAAAATTAGCTGGGTGTGGTAGCATGTGCCTGCAGTTCCAGCCACTTGGAAGGCTGAGGTGGAATAATCGCTGGAGCCCAGCAGGTCGACACTGGAGTGGCTGTCAGTGTGCCAGTGCACTCCCACCTGGGTGACCAAGTGAGACTCCAATTAAAAAAAGGAAAAAAGAAAAAATATAAAACCAACCAACCAAACAAACAAAAACTATACCTTGAATTGAAATCTGAACTTATTTTCTTATGTTTTTGGATCAAAATTTTGTTTTTAATTATTACTTAAAATTTAGAGTAAATATTCAATTTTAAAAATGTATAATTTGCTATTTTCCAGTTTATAGTTGTGACTTAGTAAAAATTTGCAAATTTGCAAAAATATCAAGATATCATAGATGTGTATTGTGGTGATGGTAAGGTGTGTGAGTGTGTCTGTGTATGTGTGTTTACATGTCTAGGAAGTGGAGCTTTACAAGTAAATTTAATTTTCAAATAGGTAAATACATATATAATCCTAGTTTGTATTTTCTGAAAATCCAGTATGAGCCTGTATTGAAAAACTGGTAATAGTTACCACATGGTAACATAAATTAAATTATTTATTCTATTTATTGGTTAATTTGAGATCATACTTTCTCGTAAAGGCAACAGCCTACATTGATTCTATACATTTTTTATAAAAGTGAAAATCATGAAAATATTTTTGATTTGGTCTATCTAATTTTTAATCTTGGTGTTTTCCCTCTGAAATATTCTAGACTTTTGCCTAGAGAAACCAAAACAATTAAATATTTCATCCATTAGTCCTAATTCTAAAGCTTTGTAAGTCTAGAAGACTGGAGAGGTTTTACATAATTTCAAGTGGCTTACAAGCTTTGCAAATTAAACTTGGGAGATATTTTAGTAATAGCAATAATAGTGATATAAAGGCGTAAGAGACTCACAGAACTGAAAGGGATTTTGAGATTATTTTGTCCAACTCACATTTTGCAGATCAAAAAACTGAAGCCCAGATAGATCAAGTAACTGGTTCAATTCATATATAATGCAGAGACAGGAACTTTGAATGGAACCTAGATCCTTTGACACTAGTTTATTTCTCATAATAATTCTGTCTTTGAAGGCAAATCAATGTTTTCGTACCAAGTGAAAAGCAGTAGTGAACATTTTAGATAACTTTTTTTCTAGTCTTATGTGGGTTAAACCCAACAACTAGGACTTAATATATTTTGTTAGGTAGAAAGGAAACAAATAAGTCTTCATCTAAACTATACTTTAAGTTTGTTTCCCTTCCATTATAATAGTAATATACGTTTATTATAAAACATAGGAAGTATGGTCTCACCATCCAAAAGTAATCACTACTAATATTGACAGCTATATAATTTTTAAAATTAACTTGAATGCACTGCATCACATTCCTTACAGTGGGCAAAACAATTGTTTTAAGTTTTTCATACTGTTGGAAATTTTGTTTATATATGTCTTTATTGATGTTAAATTATATAAGCTTACTTTCCCTTAAATAATTGAAACATGTAAATTATTGTCCCAGAAAAGGAAATAAATTATTAATATTATAGCACACATGCTGTCTCTCCTACATGGTTAGCATAATATGCATTTTTTTGAGGTGAGAAAGCAGGAGTTTATTAAGAAGACAAAATAGTTCCCAAGTGGAAGGCAACCTGAAAGATGGTTGCCCCATAATACACATTTTAAATAGCAAGTTATTTTACTCCAAGGGACAGGGTAAACACAAGAATTATTGATTTCTTACTATTTGAGATTTGGTTAGTCTTCAGTGGAATGCCTCAAAGGGCTACTCCACAATGGTCTTACTCCCTTTTGGAAACACTATCTCAAATTGGTTCCATTATTGGCTTGTTTAAACCTTGTGAATAGCTCATTGTGGTCTCTGGTTAAATAGTGACTCATCCTCACGAAACATAGGAATCTTCTGATTTGGTTCTTTTTTGTTATTGTTAGATAAAGCTAAACAATTGGTCCTCAAAAAGAACAGCAACCTTATTGGAGAAGGAACTGTGGCTTCATTCCAGTGCTCTGCTACTTGACTGTTCTCTACTTATATTATCTGTCTTGAATACACTTCTGTTCTGCCTCAAAGCTCTAGTTTATTTATGATTTTTGCTTCCTGTGGAGTTGGCTTGACATACCTTCAATGCCTATACACTACCTTGTGACTCTTAGTTTCACTGTAAATCTGCCCATTCTTTTGCTATTTTTCAGTTTAAAACTCTAGACAAGAAAATTATGATTTTGCTTTTTTGGGGGGTCATGCCATCTCATAGGCTGTTACCTGACTTATGAGTTAGTTGTTCTAGAAAAAGATGATTACCTTGAATTAAAGCAGATGTGATGGAAGGTTGAGGGTAGTGATGAAATGGGCAGGGTCAGATTGTATAAAACATGTCAGATCCATTAAATGGGGCCATTGAAGGACCATGTATGCAGCCTGATATAAAGATTATTTACCATCTGGTCCCAATCTACCCTTTTGTCGTTATGTACACTCACTATCCAATATGCTGTCCAACCTATAATACAGCCACACTAAAGTATTTATCATTTCCTGAACAAACTATAATCTGTCAGACCTTAAATGACTACTCATGCTCTCTTATTGGAACAGTTCTATCTGGCAGAACCTTCTATAAGATGTATCTCAAACATTATATCCTCCATAAAACCTTTTCTAGGGATTTTGGTGACTTCCTCAGAAGCACTTTTGGGCTATAAACCATATATACATGCCACATAAATATATTGTATTATAATTGTTTATGTGTAATTTTTTCCAACAGAACATCCTTTAAATTCAGAGGCTGTGGAATCTTACTCATCACTAATTTCTACTCTTAACAGATAATGCATACTCAATATGTGGTTATTGAAAAGAAAACATCAAGATGTTCAAGGGGAGATTCTTCTAATGGCTCTATTGTAATTGTGACTCTCTGGAAGAAATACCTGTAGCTGATTAACACTTCTGTATTAATCAAGATATCATCAAGTGAAAGGGGAAAATAGGTACTAAGTGTGAAGAACACTCAAAATTTGGGTCAATTAGCTGAAATACTGATTTATTTTTCACCATTTGCAGTCTCTATTTGACTAAGTATTACAGATGAATTTTATTGCCCTCATTCTCTTCCAACCTGAGTAATGCTACCTTGAAGGCACTTTCATTTGTCTGAAGGCAGTGCTCTTGTGTACACAGAAAAACACGATTCCTTATTTGGGGTGTTTGTTAACCTATGCAAGGGCAATTTGAAACAAACTCTCTGAGACTGCTCACTCTGTTTTTTACCAATTGTATTATGAGGCTTCCTGGCTTAAGTAGGCTTTCATTGAGGCCCTTACTGGAATTATTGGTAGCATTAATAAATGAATGAATAAATGAATGAATGAAACCTTGCCAACAGTCCAGTGTCAAGAAGGCTGGTTTTAGAATCCAGTTTGAAGAAGCCTCACCTGAAGGACTGTTCTAATCTGGTCCTTGTTCGTCTACTTTGTGTCAGTTCTGGTTTTAAGTGTCTGAGTTAGAATTAAGAGAAAAGATGCATTTCTACACTCATGGTGTTTACAGTATAGCATAGTATACAAATAAAAGACTTGTTACAATGTGGGCAGGGAGTGCTATCATGAAAAAAGCATTGAGTGCTCTGTGACTCCAGAAATAGCATTATCTAGACTCAGCATTCAGGGGTAAGAACTAAATTAAGTCTTGGCAATGAAAAATTACTGTGATAAAAATTAACAACTAAAAAAATAAAATTTTAATCTATCTAGTCATGGTAGCAGCAAGAATACTTTCTTATTCATTTTATAAGTTTTCAGTTTATTCTCAGTGATGAAGGTTGAGACAAGTTAAAGAACTTAACCTAATTAGTGTTCAGCATGACCAGAAACTCTCAGTGAACATCCATAACATATTGGATAATGAAAAACTAGGCAAGGATTATTGGTCAATATATTCAAAAATCCACTTCAGAGTATGTTCACCATCCTTTCATCTAAACATTCATTAAACCAGATGAGGTACAACGAGGAGGACTTGGATAGATCCATGTCCACAAATACCTAATTTGACAGAGACAAATGTGGACCTGCCTTCAAAAACAATTGTGTCTGGCAGCTACAAGAGACTGTCATGGAGTCACACTGTCACCACAGAGGCTTAGGGGTGAAGTGGAACCCTAGAAGTCACTGTGAAAAGCAGTATGCTAAAGGGAAGAGTTTTTATCTCATAATGCAAATCAATGTGGAGTCCTTGTCCCCAACTTTTTTTGGTCTTTTCCCATGGGAAACTTAGGTGTCTTAGTTATGCTAACCAGGTTGGCATGTGGCATGCACTAACTTCCTTTAGACTTTTTAATATCACAATCAATTTGAGGCCATCAAATCGAGCTTCTGGTCAAGAATTTCAAGCAGACACTTCCCAGATGTATTATGTGTAGTGAAGCCAAGATAATGTCTTCTAAAATAATAATATAATTTCTCTACAAAATGCAACCCTCATGGTAAGAAAACTCATGTTGATGTATTGAGATTGGCTCCAATATTTTTGGTCAGTTTCTCTAATAGTCTTCACTACATCTACTTTATGATAAGGGGCAATATGGGCTCCTTTTAATTTAATTGCCTCATTTTATCCTCCTGACAATAAGAATCAAGGGACCTTCTCTTACCCAATCTTCCATGGGTAATGGCACATGCATTTTGATATCTGCTGGAGGTAGATGTCCCCGTCCATTAGATATTGATGGTTTTCTCTGAACTGTAAATGATGGTAGGGTAAATTGTGAACTTCAATCACTGTATAAAATTCATCAGATATAGAAATCTGAGAGTTCCTAATATGGGATATTGAAAGTTCTAAGTTTAGCAGAAACATAATACAGGTTTCTGTTTGCTTAAAAATACTCTCATGTACACCTATATGGAAAGAAACTTGGTAACCTAAATGAAATGGAGGACTTTCTGACATCATTCAACCTCCCATTGAGACACTAAATAGACCAATAACAACCCAGGAAATTGACTCTGTCATGTGAAAACTATCTACAAAAAAAAAAAAAAAGACCTGGATGGATGGATTTCCAGCAGAATTCTACAAAACGTACAAGGAGGAGCTCATATCAATTCTACTGAAAGTATTCAAGGCACTTAAGAATGATGGAATTCTCCCCAAATCATTTTATGATGCTAACATCACACTGATACCCAAACCAGGTAAAGATCCAACAAAAAAAGAGCACTACAGGTCAATATCCCTTATGAACATAGATGCAAAAATCCTCAACAAGATTCTAGCAAATCGGACCCAAAAACACATCTTGAAAATCATCCACTGTAACCAAGTAGGCTTCATCCCCAGGATGCAAGCCTGGTTCAACATTTGCAAGACCATAAATGTAATTAAATACATCAACAGATGT
>CAUYQG010095471.1:0-10187 GCA_963574415.1 Tarsius wallacei
TTGAAATAGTATTCCCACTTCTACACTGTTAGTGGGAGTGTCAACTACCACAGCCTCTGTGGAAAACAGTGTGGCGATTCCTAAAAGTTCTAAAAATCGACCTTCCGTATGACCCCACAATCCCCCTACTGGGAATATACCTAGAAGAACTCAAATCACTCTATAAAAAAGATAACTGCACACATGTGTTTATCGCAACATTGTTCACAATAGCGAAAACATGGAACCAACCATGCTGCCCATCAAAAGAGGACTGGATTAAAAAAAAATGTGTTACATATACACGATGGAATATTGTGCAGCCATAAAGAAGAACAAAATCATGAACTTCGTAGCAACCGGGATAGCATTAGAGTCTGTAATACTGAGTGATCTTTTACAGAAACGAACTGAGTACCACTTGTTCTCACTCATAAGTGGACCTTGAACAACTACCGCAATACTCTAAGAAAAGGATTGACTGTAGCAGGAAACTGTGGAGGGTAGGGGAGGCGGGGAGGTGGGATTGACAGTAGCGGAAATCTGCCTGTGGTTGTGGGGGCACACCTCATCAACAAGGGTACCTGTACAGTGAATATTTGTATACCTAACCCTGAAATGTACCCCACAATTTTATTTTATTTTTTTTTTGAGTTGGAGTCTCACTCTGTCACCCGGACTGGAGTGCAGTGGCCGCTCCTGGCCACTGCAGCCACGACCTGCTGGGCTCTGGCGATCCTTCTACCTCAGCCTTCCAAGTAGCCGGAACCACAGGCATGTGCTACCATGCCCGGCTAATGTTTGATTTATTGTAGAGATGAGGTCTTGCCAAGTTGCCCAGGCGGGTCTCGAACCTGCGGGCTCAGGCAATCCACTCACCTCAGCTTCCCAAAGCGCTGACCCACCAAGCCCGGCACCCCACAACTTTAAAATAAAAAAATTTTTAAAGTTAAAAAATAAAAAGACCTTGTCTCTGAAACAAAAAATTAGCTGGACATGGTGGAGCACGCCTGTTGTTCTAGCTACTTGGAAGGCTGAGGTAGAAGGATCGCCTGAGCCCAGCAGGTTGAGGCTGCAGTGGCTGAGCATGCCACTGCAATCCAACCTGAGCAACAGAGTGAGACTCGACTCAAAAAAAGAAAAAAAAATTTTAACAGAAGTAATTAATACAAAGTTAGTATTCAGAAAACTCAATTGAATTTCGTTGTATTAGCAGTAGTTAGAAAAAGGAAAAAGTTTAAAAGATAGTGATTACAATAGCATTAAATAGGAGTAACTAAGAGAAGATATGTAAGCAAATGGAGGTACTATATAGACAGGTGTCATTTCTCTCCTAATTGATCTATAGATTAGTAGTTCCAGTAGGGTTTTGGGGGAGAGTTGTTGGAGGGGTGAGGATCTGGTACATTAACAAACTGATTCTAAGATTTATATGGAAATGCAAAGTCCTAAGAATTGCCACGGCATTATGAAGGTGAACAAGATGGGGAGACTAGCCTTATAATAAATAGCAAGATTGAATATAAAGTTAGAGTAACCGAGACAGGGTAGTATCAGCACAGGAATAGATAAATAGACAATTGAGTAGAATAGAGAGCCTAAAAAATAAATCAATGCATATATGAATACTTGACTATACAGGTAGTGAGTATGTTTATTCTGTTTTTCTATTTTCAAAATTCATAATCATGTAATTCACACATAGTCTAATACAATTCTTTAAAGTTACTGCTTTGGTTGCATACCACATGCTGTATTCTGTATTTCATTGCCATTCATTCTGAACACTTCCTAATTTTAATTACTGTTCTTGTTTGAGCCATAGGTTGTCCAGAAATGTTTTACTTAGTTTCAAATGCATTTTTTACCACTTTATTTTTTGCTGTTCTTTCTAACCTAAAAGCATTGTAATGGTATTTATGGTACTTAGTTATGTATTGCTGTGTAACAGTTACCTCTAAAAATTAGTGGCTTGAAACAGCAAATGTTTATTGTCTTCCAGTTTCTATAGTTCAGAATTTTGAGGGGCAGTTAGTTGGGTGGATCTGGTTCAGTTTCATGCGTAGTTATCTGATAGGAAATTTTGACTAGGTCTGGGGTACTCTGCTTCCAAAATGGTTTACTCACACCACTATTGGCAGAATGCCTTGTTTTCTTGCCAGAATGTCTTCATGACCTAACCTCTAAAGGCATACTCCATCATTTCCACAACATCCTCATGGTTATACAAGTCAGCCTTATTCAGTATTGGAGTGGACTCTACAAGGGAGTGAATACCAGAAAATTGGGATCACTTGGAGAGCTATCTTGGTGGCTGGCTGTGACAGACATTGATTCTTTGAAATTTATTGAAGCTGCCTTTCTAGCCTATCACATAATTGGTCTTCATAAATATTCCATATGTAGTAGAGAATGTACATTCTCCAGTTGTTGAAGTTTATGTTCTATGTGTGTTAGGTTATTTGTTACATTTGTTTCTTATATATATTTGCTGATATTTGAATCTATTTGAACTGTAGATTATCAGGAGAGGTAGCTAAAATCTCATTAATAAGGGTGAATTTGTTAATTTCTTTTTATAGTTGTGCTAATTGTTTTTATTTTGAGATTATGTTATTAACATAATCAAGTTGAATTTTTTTGGTGAATTGGACCTTTTGTCATTAAATAGTAATGCTTTTTGACTTAAAGTGTTATTTGTGTGATGCTGGCACTCTTTTTATTAGTGTATATTTCAACTGCTCTGTGTCCTTAAATTTTTATGTGTCTTTTGTAAGCAGCATTTATCCAGATTTGTTTTTAAATCTTAGTTTGCCTGCTTGAACTGCCATAACAAAATGTCTCAGACTGGGTGCCGTACACAATAGACATTTATTTTCTCAGAGTCCTGGAAGCTCAAAGTTCACAGTTATGTTGCCATCAGGACTGGTTTCTTGTGAGGCCTCTCTCCTTCGCTTGCAGATGGCTGCCCTCTTGTTGTATCCTCAGGTGGCCTTTTCCCTGTGCTCTCATGCTCAACATAATCAGGTTGAGTGTTTTTGTGAATTGAACCTTTTCATTAAATATTATAGTAATAATTTTTGGCTTACTCATGCTCCTGGTGTCTCTCTCCTTATAAGGACACCAGTCTTATTGTATTAAGGCCCCACTATTACTTCCTTAAAAGACGCTATCTCCATACAGTCACATTGGGGGGAAGAACTTCAACATATGAATTGGGAGGTATGGGGGACACAATTCAGTCTATAACATCTTCCTTTCCCTCCTTCTCTTTGCCTTTTGAATTGATCTCCCCACCTTCATTATGTTTCCTCTGCTATTTTGGTAATAATATCCTGTCTTTTTTTAATACTAAAAATTAAATATTTCAATATTATTTTATGTAGTCTCCATGTAGATTTACCTTTAGAGTTACTGGTATCATTGTTTGCTGTTGCTTATGCATTTAGAACTTCCTTAATGAGGGTCTTTTGATAGTAAATGCTCTCGATTTTGGTTTGAAATTACTTTCATTGCACTTTTGCTCTTGAAGGATAATTTGTGTGTATACGTTCCTAGACTTGTTTTTTGAGAAATCAGCCATCAATATCATTGGCTGACTCTTAGTAGTCATCTCTCTTTTCTTCTTTTTTTTGGAAGCCTTGAAATTTTTAAATTGTTGTGTCTTTGAATATTGTCTTTTCCATTCTTTCTATTATCTGGAACCTTGGTTAGAATATATTAAACTCTTTCACTTACCTTGTTTCTTAACCTTTCTTTCATACTTTCCATCTTTTTATCTTTCTATCTTTCTGAGCTGCATTTCATATAAGTTTTTTGATCCATCTTCTGGTTCACCCATTCTTTCCTCAGTTATGTCTAATATGTTATTTACCCTATCTATTGAGTTTCTAATTTCATGTATTATTTCTGGTAGCTCTTTTTGATTCTTTTTACAAATCAGCTTGTTTTCAGTAGTCTTGCTCCTTAATTATATTTAAACTTATCTTTTAACTTTGAAAAATATTTCATGTTATCTGATTATCATAATTCCAATCTCTGAATCTTTCACATATGTACCTGCAGTTTCTGCCGGCTCTTGTTTTATTTCTTGTCCTTCTCGTCCTGTGAGATGTGAAAATGGTAGATTAAGTTCATCATATTTTGGCAGACACCTGCATGACTAAAGCCAACTTCAGATATCTTATAATTCCTGCTTTCACTTTTTGTTTTGGCCTCTCTAGATTACTCACTTTCAAATATTCTTAAACTTTTTATTATTAATTTTAGTTTTTTTCAGTACAGAAGTCCATCAAATCATCTAATTCATTATATAACCATAAATAGAAGCACAATTTAATTTCTAGATCATATAACCAGACCTAATGTCAGAAATCATAAGACCTAGGGAAACAAGCTGATCAGAAGCTGTACGAGTAGATAAAAAATAAAGAAGTCATGACTATTTACAGAAATCAGAAGTTCAAAAGCAGCTCAGAGCATTCATTTTATAGGTGTGTGCCCTCTTATTAAATGGCAAACATTTTTCTTGAGAACAAGAATCATGTCTTTATTCTTGTGTCTCTAGCATGTACTATCAGGCCTAATACACAGTAGGACTCAAACAACGTATACAATTTAGAAGAATGTATGAGTAGGCACACTGTGAGATTCCTAGATGGGATCATGGGAGACATTGTGTATTTCATAATATTAGGCATTACCATATGTCTGCCTTTAATGTTTAAAGACTATTATAGTCTGTTTTTCCTCAAAGTATTAACTTTATGTTTCTAGTCAAATCTAATTACACAGTATGTGGTCTACCTATTCAGTTTCCCACTAAATTAAAATTTTTATTCTTTCTTCCTTTTGCAAAAGCAATTTTAGAATATGCTACTGGGTAAAAATTTCTGTATAGAATGTCTGGGGGAAAATATACCTATACTGTAAAATATTTTTTTTTAATTGCCTTGGTAATTTTCCAAGTGAAAGGATTTTTTGTAATGGGATCATTGGACTCAGGGGAAGAGGTTTGAGGTATATATAAATTTTATCTTAGCGTAGGAAATTTTGAGTATGTCTTTTCCAAAGTGCATCCTTAGATTATATTGTTGAATTGTATCACTTAATTCTTGTTTACTTTTGAACTATTATGTTTATACTTATGGTGGTACATAAAAGGTATCTGTCTAGTGGGTATTTAGAATGCAGGATAGGAATAAAGGTGATGTGAGATTTAAAGCTTTAAGTTTGAAGTCTTTCAGCATTGCTTCTCAGTGGGAGAATCTAGGAGAACTATGGTGTAATGAAACAGAGGAAGATAAGTTAAAGTGTGAATTGCCAGTAGTGTCAAATGTTGCTGAACACTTAAAAATGATTGGCTAAGTAGAAGTTGTCGAGAAAAGTAACAGCTAAAGGATTAGGATTCAAAATATATAAGTGGTTTGCTGATAAATGTTTAACAACTGCCTGGGGATGGAGAGTTTAGCTTTTACAAATTTCCATGGTATAAATATTTCCATCACGGCCAGTTTCAAGCTACCAAAACATCATGTCTTTAAACATGGAATTGAGAAGAAAGGTTTGTAATCAACCACTGTATATACAGAATACCACTGTATATAAAAATAAAAGCTTATATAATTTAGTAAGCAAATGACATAAAAATTGGCAAGAATATGAATAGGCACTTCACAGAGAAGGAACACAAATAGCTAATAAACATATACAAAGGTGTTCCTTTTACTAGTAATGTAGGTCAGGAACACAAAGTAAAAGAACAACAACAACCAAAAAAAACTCAGTTTTTATCCATTAGCATGCAAACATTTTAAGTATTTGATAATATCATATTAGATGAGGGCAAGAGGAAATATTGATAGTTTCAACATCATTAATGGAATAAATTAGTGTGCCCATTCTTGAGGACACCTTGGCAGTAATTTTTGTAATTAGAATTATACATGTCCTTTGACCTAACAGTCCAGATTTTTATTTCTTCCCTAGAGTAACATTCATACTTGCACACAAGAGGATGTGTATAAGAATATTCACTGTGGTATTGTTTATAATGAAAGTTACAGAACAGTATGTCCAGTGTGATGCAATTTGTGGTAGTGATCAAAAGGGATTCAGTCTTGTTCATATTTTTAAGTGTGTGTATTGCTTACATAATCATCTGAGTGTTTTTGAATATTCAGAGAAAAAAGGATTAAGAAAGTAAGAGCTGAAAAATGGGAAAGGGTCCGGGCACGGTGGCTCAAGCCTGTAATTCTCAGCACCTTGGGAGGCGGAGGTGAGAGGATTGCCTGAGCCCAGAGGTTCAAGATCATTCTGGACAAAATGATGAAATCTTGATGAAATCTTGTTTCTACAGAAAAAACAAAAAATTAGCTGGGTGTGGTGGCACGCACCTGTAGTTCCAGCTACTTGGAAGACTGAGGCAGAAGGATCACCTGAGTCCAGCAGGCCGAGACTGCGGTGGCTGTGAGCATGCCACTACACTCCAGCCTGGGTGATAGTGAGACTCCAACTCAAAAAAAAAAAAAAAAAAGAATGGGAGAGAATAAGTCCAGAGTATAAGTAGAGTTTGATAAAGAAAAAGAGATAAATCTTATAATAAAAAATACAAGGGTAAGAATAGAGATTGTAATATACTGGGACAAAAATTAGCAAGCTGTCACCACAAGTCAGGGTGGGAATGAAGGGACTTGTAAGTAATGGTCTTTATAAAAATCAGTATCCCACTTTGCTTAAATGAGATTTAGACAGAGATACATTGAAATAAGATTGGGAATACATGTGGATTTATTTTTATTTTCATGAAAGCCCTCTTGAGTTAGTGACAAAACAGCAGTATTTTTCTTCTAGCTTGTAGAAGGCAAGTAAATTATACTTATTTCCATCAAATGTTGGAATTGAATTTGGCAACCTCGACAATACTTTATTGATGAATAGCTGTTATCTAGAGATGATCATCCCCAAAAGAAGGCAGAATGGCAAGGTCCACATCAAATCATAAAGTGGTAATGATACTTAACCAGCTAATAAAGCTACTGATTAGAATTTTTGCCCTCTGTCATCCGTTCCATTTTTACTACCCTCAAAAGACAAATCTAAAAATCCTGGTTTGTCTCGGGATTTTAAAATTACAAAAGTTAGATGTGGTGGTGTTTTGTTTTGGTTCAGTTTGGTTTGTGTTTGACTTTATGTTTTAAATGTTAACATCCAAGTCTTATATTTACTTTTCTGAATTTTTATAAAACCCAACCAAAATGTTGTAATTATGAGATTTTAGCTGGGAAACAAACATTAAGTTAAAATTTTTTCTAGCTGTAGTACAATTTGAATCAGTTAATTATTTTTTAGTTTCGAAAGCCACTGAAAAGGTAAACAAGATGGGCAGCTCTTAAAACATACAGGACAAGTATTTAAAAACGTTTCATGAATAATGAACATTGCCTCTTCTCCCAATCTAGTCTTTACAACTTGAATCAAGATAAATCTTTTTATTGTTCAACTTAGTATATTCCTCATTTCTTCAAGACCTTTAGTGTTTCTGTGTACCAAATAAGTTCAGAAGCCTTAGAGTTGCAAAATAGAGAATACACATTTCCTGTTTCCATTACACAAAGGATTTATTTTGTTACAGGCAAAATTAAGTTAAAACAATACTTCTAAAACTATTATTATTTATGTTCTGTCATCTGAGCACAGTAATATTGAGGCAGAGTTTTAAAGTGAGAATTGGTTTAAAACTGTACGCTCTAAAACATAGATGAGCAAATATATAGTTTTATCTCTTGTTCCTCATAGTTCGTGAACAGACTCAGCGAAAGGAAGTGCTGCTATGGTAACATAAACCAGCCTGTTATTTGAGACCATACTCAAATACTTAACTGCCCTGAAAAGGCAAGTTTTCAATACCAGTTTTTCTAATTTGCGATTTCAAGGAAATCGCATTTCTACTGTGATCAAAACAATTTGCAATTCTCTTACAGTAGAATTTGAAAAGTAGATTTGAACTAATTTCTAGGAGTGTAATCAAAGGAATGTCAAGGTAGAACATGAAATAAGCATTATTATTTTAGTTTTAATTTTATTTTTTGAGTTGGAATCTCTGTTACCCAGGCTGTAGTGCAGTGGCACGCTCATAGCCACCATAGCCTCAACTTGCTGGGCTCAGGTAATCCTTCTGCCTCAGCCTCCCAAGTAGCTAACATGCCCAGCTAATTTGTTTGATTATAGAAATGAGGTCTTGCCAAGTTGTCCAGGCTGGTCTCGAATCCCTGGGCTCAGGCAATCTTCTTGCTTCCATCTCCCAAAGTGCTGGGATTACAGGCATGAGCCACTGCACCCTGCTTAAAATAATTGTCTTGGTTAAGGGATGAGAAATAATTCATGCATATCTTTGTGATATGAAACTGAATGGCTTTGAGGCAAAGGATGTTGTTCGACACTAACATTTTCAAATTTATTTTCCTGTTATCGAGCCACATTTGTCATTTGGGCCTGGTGATTGAACATATATCTAACTTAAGTTTCATCCTGTAATCCAAAAATACATTTGTAAAAGTTGTCTCTTCTTCAAAAACAAGTCAAATGTCAAATATTTGTGTAGTATGGCTAATGAGATTTCTTACTACTGAACACCAGAAAGAAGTTTCATCTGATAATCAGGTGCGTTTCTTTCTATATGACAGGGTGATATAATACCTGTTGTGTTTCTTGTGCTGTTTGTTTACATTGTCAGAATGTTGTTTTTTTTAAAAAAAAAAAAAAACCTGACTTATACTTAGTTGCTAAATATAGAAGGTTATTTCTTCTAAATGAATTTTAACCTTGTTCTTTACCACCAAGCTTTTGTCTTTTTATTCAGAATTAATTGATTTTTGTTCTCATTGTTGATTTAAAAAAAATACTCCCTCATCTCTGGAAAATAGAGGAGTAGGAATATACTGTTATTCAACCAACAGTAAACCTTTACTATATGCCAATTTCAGAGTAACTATTAGTATTCACTTGATTTGCAGCTCTGTGTCACTTGCATATAAATTACCTTATTTGAATCTCTTTACAACTCAGGAAAGTGGCCTGGATTGATGTTTTATTTTGTGGGTAAAATGTGAATGAAAGGTCTGGCTCTCAAAGATTAAATGATTCAGCCAACTTCACCTAGCCAGTCAGTAGGAAGTGATTAGGCACTCAAGTTTTGGAACTTTTGGAGCAATGTTATTTCATTGTGCCATTCTGCTATAAAAATTAAGGAACAATATTCAGTGATAAAAGAACCTCAGTAACAGACTTAATATTTCTTGAAAAAAGACTTTGGGAAATGGAAGGATTCTGGAGATCATCACATTAAATCTTCAGCAATTATATTACAGAGGATTCTTTTTTCTTTTTTTTTTTGAGTTGGAGTCTCACTCTGTCGCCCAGGCTGGAGTACATGGCATGCTCACAGCCACCCCAGTGTCCACCTGCTGGGCTCAGGCGATCCTTCCGCCTCAGCCTTGCAAGTAGCCAGAACTACAGGTGCACACTACCACACCCAGCTAATTTTTTGATTTATCGTAGAGACGAGGTCTTGCCAAGTTGCTCAGGCTGTTCTGGAATCCGCAGGCTCAGGCAGTCCCCTCACCTTGGCCCCTCAGGAGTGCTGATATTACAGGCTTTAAACACCGCACCTGGCCTACATAGGATTTTTTATAAAAAATTAGTGAAACTCAAAAAAAAAAAAAAAAAAAAGAGTGTAAGACCAAAAAACAAGTACATTGTATTGTATAAATAATTATTAATGAGCCGGGCTTGGTGGCTCAG
Source organism: Tarsius wallacei (assembly GCA_963574415.1). Taxonomy (NCBI): domain Eukaryota; kingdom Metazoa; phylum Chordata; class Mammalia; order Primates; family Tarsiidae; genus Tarsius; species Tarsius wallacei. Next base: position 9,781 of record CAUYQG010095471.1, read on the forward strand.
CCTGTAATCCCGCGCCTTGGGAGGCCGAGGTGAGTGAATTGCCTGAGCCCGCAGGTTCGAGACCCGCCTGGGCAACTTGGCGAGACTTCATCTCTACAATAAATCAAAAAATTAGCCAGGCGTGGTAGCGCGCGCCTGTAGTTCCAGCTACTTGGAAGGCTGAGGCGGAAGGATCGCCGGAACCCAGCAGGTCGAGTCTGCGGTGGCCGGCAGCGGCCACTGCACTCCAGTCTGGGCGACAGAGTGAGACTCCAACTCAAAAAAAAATTATTATTATTATTATTATTATTATTATTATTAATGTAGTTATAAAATGTAATTCAATTTTTAAGAAGATTTTTGAAATAGAAAAGGCAAAATACAATAATAAGTTTTAACCTCACTAATCTTGTGAGTTAGGGGAAGTT